>CAIGQV010018552.1:1040922-1072919 GCA_903798115.1 Danio jaintianensis | reverse complement strand
TTTTGTTGATTTTACTTGATATTATTAACAATGAATTATAATAACATTTTTATTTGTGATAAAGTGTTACATCAAAATTAAAGAAACTAAATCACAATAACTTTATTCTTAACATTTACATTAATGTGTGTTTGAATTTTCTGAGTGTGGAATCATGGGAGTTGTAGTCTTCACATATCCGACAGGACTCGGGATGAAATCATGTTCATCTTTGATCAGCTAATGTTTTTCAACTGGTGGGTCACTCAGCAATTTTAAAGGGACTATGATGCTCTTGTGATGAATGACTTGATTTTGACATAGGTGTGTAAACGCTTCTGCTGCTTCTGTCAAATACGGTTTATGTGCGGGAGGAAAACATGTTCTACTTAATGGCCATTTTAGGATGTGGCAGTCGCATTTAGTTTATTTTTATTGAAAACATGGAAAGCAGCAAAACGCAAGCAGTTTCAGTGCTAACTAATGCTCAAGCACCTGATTTCACAAGCAAGACGTGTGTGTGAGTCGGCAAAATAAATGTAAAAATGCAAATATATACTTTGTGTGAAATACTGTGTCTAACATACTAATCATTCTAGACATGTGCTTATGAAATCAAATAACAATCAAATAACAGTAACACAAGTATAACATTTTGTTATGGTCATGAAATAAAATGTCTCTCACTAAAGTAAAATAAACCCGAGCAGTCAGCGACTGTGCTCAAAGCAAGTTATCCTGCACAAATGTGGCAGTGCACACTGCTTATCATTATAAATAATGAACAAACGAAAATACTAACTTGTACAGCAGTGGTGGCTCATACCGCTTTGCTATAGAGTGAAGGAACTATGACGCCACCTTGTAGGCCAATCGGCTGCTAGCATGAACTGGTTCCCTCGATAAAAAAAATCCCTATAGGATTTTTCCATAGACTTTTCGAAGATTGCAAATAATAAGCTTCAGATCATTAAAGTACAGTTCATTATGCTTACACGTTTTGTCCAACTCTCTCCTCATACAAAAATATAACTTTTATCACTTTTGGATCTTAAATGCAAACGCATGAACTGAAAAGCTAACATTAGGCTATAAACGGACTACACTGCCTTCGGGGCACTCGCCTGTGACATCAGCACCACCCTGCTAACGACAACAGTTTAAGCTTATTTTTAGAAATATGGTCCATGACAAAGATGTACTCTCTGTTGTTTACTGCCATTTAGCAACTTGATAGCAACCGTCTTTTTAAAGAAGCGTAACCGATTTTAAAAAAAATCAAGAGTGATGTGTTTTATGACGTAGAATAAAACGTGAAAGTATCTTGAGTTTGTGTTAGCCACGAACCTTATTTAATCGATTTAACCGAAATCCCATTCAAAAAACTCATTGACGTTGGGACGAGGGAACCGGAACTGCTAAAATGCTAACTCGCGTCCGGGTTTTTGCATCAAAAAAATACTTGACGTCAAAGTTCCTCCACTCTATTATTTTATTGTATAAAGAAAAACTAGGCTGGGATGTTTACTATTATTCAGAAGATAATACATACAGGTAATATGGGCATAATATAATGCATTACAATTATGAGACAGTAATATTGTAAGGTAAGAGATTACTTTTAAATAACATCTACAAGTAATCTGCAATGTATTACAGTTTGGAACAGGGGAAAGGGGGAGAAAGTCCATAATTTGAGTAGGGATGACAGCAGGTGTGTGGAGAATGAGAAACCCGAGGCATAGTTCCATGTGTTTACCTCTGTGGCTCCCAACAAATGTGTTCATTGCCTGATTGTAAGCTCTGTTTGAATGTGTGTCTGTTTGTCAGTTAAAGCAGCATTATGTAAGATTCGGCACCAGTGCAGGGCACTCTATGTAGTGACTAATGCAGCCTGGAGGAATGACAAAATAAGAAAAAAACAAATCTAAATACAAACATACAGACACATAACAGCCCATGGTTAGGGATGGCATAACAAGACCCCATTCAAATGATATGGTCATTACAGCTGTTAGCTCGCTGCCTTTTCATTTTCATTTGTAATGAAAACATCACGTTTCATGTTGTTTAATTGTACATTTGGTGCCCTCTTCTTAGCTGAGAGACGTGGTACCCAGTTTACAACTAGTTTGCTGCAGCCCTTCTGCATCAAGGTTCTATGTTTTGTTCATTCAGAGAAACTCTTCTGCATACTGTGGTTGTAACGAGTGGTTATTTGATTTTTTGTTTCCTTTATATCAGCTTACACCAGGCTGGTGATTCCACTGGCCTTGATAGAGTTGATAGGCATTGGATCTACATGTTAGCAAGAGATAAAGTACATCCAGATGGTTGTTATTACAGAATAAAGCCTGACAGGTTTAACATGAAGCGGAGGGCTGTTGCTGAAGACTGAAGGGCTTTATTCTATGAAAATAATCACCTGGATGAACTTTATTCCACTACACTGTAAAAAAATTATTAATTCTCTAGTTTTTTTCAATTTAAAAGGTTTAGTTGATAGAGTCAGTGCCGGCCCGTCCAACAGGCAATATAGGTGGTCACTTAGGGCCCCGTGAACGCTGCTCTTGTATATTTACTGTGAACGTAAGCATGAGGACGAGCGCGTACATATAAAACAAACCCCATTAAACCCGATACAATTCACAACGACGGTGAGAGAAAAAAAAGAACCTCCACATTTCATTAAAAGAATAGCTCTGTATAATTCATACATGAAAAATAGCTCATGAAACGATAATAAATACACAACAACAGTATGAATAAAAGCAGAAAATATTAGAAATATACCCAGCAGCACCACACTCTATTTTGCATAACACCTCCCGCGATCGGCTATTGGGTGAACTAGAATGAAGTAACGTCCTACACAGATTCCACATATCTCTCCAAATTGCTCACGTTCGATATAAACCTGAAAAAGTGTCTTAAAGTCTTAATATAATGTCACAAGTGTCATTGCGGGCCTCACGGTGTTGGCGTGGGTTTCCTCCGGGTGCTCCGGTTTCCCCCACAGGTCCAAAGACATGCAGTATAGGTGAATTGGGTAAGCTAAATTGTCAGTAATGTATGAGTGTAAATGGGTGAGTATGGATGTTTCCCAGTGATGGGTTGTGGCTGGAAGGGCATCCGCTACGTAAAACATATGCTGGATAAGTTGGCGGTTCATTCCGCTGTGGCGACCCCAGATTAATAAAGGGACTAAGCCGAAAAGAAAATGAATGAATGAATGAAGTGTCATTGCTATTTTTAATCAATCTTAATCAAATTTTTATTTGAAATGAAATGGCATCCAAACGGCATCTTTCAGGAGCTGACAAAAGGAAGAAAAGAAAAGCAGAGGAAGAAAAGCAAGCTCTAAGTAAAGGTATGTTCTGCTGTGCATAATAGATTATTTATTAGTACTTTGCAATACTTGCAAACTAATTTGTTTAAATCTGAGTAAATATTTTTACATATGTATTATAGGTTAAATATGTTAGAGTTAATAAAAATGTATGCACCTAAATATTTTTTTTTTGTGCTTTCTTCTCACTGTTTTTACACCAGTGGGCCCATTTTTTTATCTCACCTATAGGGCCCCTCAACCCTATGAGGGATAGAGTTGGATAGAGTTAAATAGTTGACACAACTACTTATTTAAAGTAAACTGGACTCGCAAAGTTTAGTTTCAATAGGTTAACTTACATTATCAAGTTAGCAGAACTCGCAAAGTTTAGTTGAAATACATTAACTTACATTTTCAAGTTCACTGAACTTGATCTAGCAGATTTTGTCAATAAGAAACAGAACAGAATGAAATACATAACACATTTTATTGAAGATATTCTCAATTTAGCAATTACGCACAATGTACAGGGTGGCTCAGTGGTTAACACTGTCACCTCACAGCAAGAAGTTCACTGGTTCGAGTCCTGACTGGGTCAGTTGGCATTTCTGTGTGGAGTTGGCATGTTCTCCCCATGTTGGCGTGGGTTTCCTCTGGGTGCTCCGGTTTCCCCCACAGTCCAATCACCAGCGATCTAGTCCAGATCGCTGGGGAACTACAAATCTGCCACCAAAAGAACTACAAATCCTGTCATGCACATCACACACCTGTTCCAGATCTCTGTTGATTACACACACACAGCTGGGAGCTGCTCAAGGACTGATTACACAGACAATACTGCTCTGTTTGACACACACTTTGCTGAGTCTTGTTCATCTGTTTGTGAACAATACGACGCGTTTCCCTTGTCTAGCCTAGCCTAGCCGTGTTTTGACCCTTTGTCTTGTTCTCTCGTTTTGATTCCTTGCTGCCTGTACTGACCATTCGCCTGTTTGTGACCACGATTTTGGATTACCTGCATGTACCTGTTTGCTCCTGTGTTTGACTGTTGCCTGCCTGACCACTCTTGTAATAAACTGCACGTGGATCCTCAACTCCATTGTCAGCGTCCCTCACATTACAGGTGAAGTGTATGCGTGTGTGTGTGAATGCGAGAAGGTATGGGTGTTTCCCAGTACTGGGCTGCGGCTGGAAGGGCATCCGCTGCGTAAAACATTTGCTGGAATGGTTGGCGGTTCATTCCGCTGTGGCGACCTCTGCTAAATAAGGGACTAAGCCAAAGGAGAATGAATGAATGACACAATGTACATACAATATAATTGTCTTTACAAAGTAATTTTCCTTACAAAATAGTTGTCTTTACAAATGAATTGTAAAGTAAAAATAGGACAACACTCCAGTGTCTCCAGTGAGTTCGGTGAACTGATGACCTTCACAACCAATCACAATCATTTCTGTTGAGCATGTGAACACAATGGCAAATCAGCACTGTTTAAGAACGTGCTCAACAGCGATCAAATGTTAGCGGGAAATAGACTTTTTTAAAATATCAATATCAATTGATACCGAATTCCAGCATCATGACAACCCTAGCATATGATGGGAGATATTTGGTAAAAACTCACCTCTTAGGTGAATTTTTGCAAATATTTGGCCTTTGTGTACTGTACATTTATGAATGGAATTATGGGTAAAATCTCACCTTTATTAAGTCCGTCTGCCCTCTGGGAATATACTGCAACCTTTAGAATGAGAAAAGTACATTTAAATGAATTACTGTAAATATTTTTTCTAAAATTCTGTCTACTGTATATAAATGGGAGATGGTGGAATGCATAAAAGGAGATGATAATTAAATATTACCTGCAGTAAGTTAGTCAGGGAAATAGAAAAGTAAATTTTTTTTTTTTAGTAATGTGACATTGTGCACCGAGGCTTTGAAGCATGTATCAAAAAAATTATGCTTCTAGCAGTGAACCGGAGCTTGATTCGTTTTGCCATAATCACGTGATCAGTGACATCCGAAGCTTCATTTTCGCCTATACCCAAGTGACTGCTTCGAATTTTGATTGAAAGGTTTAAACACCCTGTTGGGTCAGTAAAGTTTATAGCAAGAGATTAGGCATTGATTACATACATTTCTACTGTTTCAAAGCACTGCACCAGTCCCACGCACCAGTAATTCAACTAAAATACAATAGTAATTTATAGTAAAAAGCTTTTGAACCATACTAAAGTGTGTTAGTGTATTATTTACAACTATGTTTAATGAATGCTACAACACATTGTAGTATAATGTGTAACTGAGGCCAGCTGGCGAATGCAGCACGAAGGCTCACTCCCCTAGCCTCCTCCTTAGAGCATTCGCCTACCATGCAGGAAGTGCCGGTTAGTGATGGGAAGTTCGAATAATTTTACTGACTCCGACCTTTGAGTCTCATTCATCAAAATGAACACATCTTTTTTTGAGTCATTTCGTTCAATTTGCCAAAATAACATTAAAATGTTATGAGATGCTTTCAAACACATCTACAACTAGCCCAAACGTTGATCGCACTACAAACAAGTCATAACTAGAATGCTAGTATACTAAGAAATAGAAACTAATCCTTCATTGTTTACCTGGTGTTTTGTCTACGAACTCTAATCACCTCATCTGGCATGTCTTCAAATTTGAGTCATTCGTTCACCTGACACTGACAGTTCCATAAGCTTAACCAATGCATACAATCTGAGCCAGAAACACCCATGATTAGTTCACCTTTTGAGTCTTCTAGTTTTTGAGTCGTTTGTTCATCACGTGACGGCATGTAAAAAGATGACTCAAAACCGAAGACTCAAGAAATGAACGGATCAAATCCTTTTCCGGCTCTAAATGCATATGGGGTGTAGTGTATGTGTGTGAATGAGTGTGTATGGATGTTTTCCAGTGATGGGTTGCAGCTGGAAGGGCATCCGCTGTGTAAAACATATGCTGGATAATTTGGCGGTTCATTCCGCTGTGGCGACCCCAGATTAATGAAGGGACTAAGCCGAAAAGAAAATGAATGAATGAATAAATGCATATGATTGGCTTCTGTCTTTCACGTGATGAAAGAATGACTCAAACTGAGCACTCGAGAGATGAACGGATCAAATCTTTTTCCGGTTCTAAATGCATATGATTGGCTTCTGTCTTTCATGTGATGAAGGAACGACTCAAACCGAGGACTCGAGAATTTGAACGAATCAGAGGTCTCATCGTTCTCAAGTCACATAAAAGATTTGTTCAAAATGAATGAATCGTTCAAGAACGACCCATCACTAGTGCTGGTTCGATCCACGCTCGGAATGAGTGGGTGGGTGTAGGACCAGTGGGACTATGATAAGCGTAAATACTATTGAACACCTTTGATTTTACTACAGTCATATGAGGTGTAATGTAACATACCTCATATGTAAAAAAAAAAATACAGTAATTGAGTAATTTGCTTATATTACTGTTGCTGTATTACTACATGAAAGAGTTGGTCGGTTGTGAATGCTCTGATTTGAAAAGCTTCGAGTAACAAACCTTTTTTCGAAACAATTCAGTTGAAATGTTCACTGGTTCAGAAAGCTTCATTTCACCATCACTACAATTTTTAATAGACAAATTGAGATATTCCGAATTGTAACCTAAAACTTTACCAAGCGTTGTAAATGTGGCCAAACTCCACATGTATTAGCAAAGGTCTGATCTGCTCTAGAAACGTTTATACTGGGAATAATACATAGACAATATGTTCATATATGTCATTTTACAAGCTATAACACAAATTTGTAGGAGCATTACTTACCAAATTTTATAATGACATATCTGGTAAAAAAATATCCTGAGCGCGCGGTGGCGTAGTGGGTAGCGCTGTCGCCTCACAGCAAGAAGGTTGCTAGTTCGAGCCTCGGTTGGGTCATTGGCATCCCCGTGTTCGCGTGGGTTTCCTCCGAGTGCTCCGGTTTCCCCCACAAGTCCAAAGACATGCGCTATAGGTGAATTGGGTAAGCTAAATTGTCCATAGTGTGTATGTGTGTGAATGGGAGTGTATGGGGGTTTCCCAGTGATGGGTTGCAGCTGGAAGGGCATCCGCTGCGTAAAACATATGCTGGATAAGTTGGCGGTTCATTCCGCTGTTGGTGACCTCAGATTAATAAAGGGACTAAGCCGAAAAGAAAAGGAATGAATGAATGTCCCGTGACTACTTCTAGTTTTTAACTCGTGGTTGGCAAACCAATTTATTCCCTATTCTGCCACCTGCTGGATTGGAAGTATGGGGCGCAACTTAAAAGATGCTGGTTCAGCATATGTTTTTAAGTTGAGGCGACAAACACACTACTTTGTTGTTTACAACTTATAAAATCATGTTGAAAAATCTAAAATGCAGAATAATTTTTTACAGTTTAATTACGTGCTACTGTGGCATTTTTTTCTTCCTTCAATAATCAGCCAAGTCTGATGGTTTTGATTTCAGAAGAGTTCTTTATTGTCGACAACAAAGGAGATTTTTCAGGAGACCCCCAGCACCATCTCTGCCTGAAAACTCTGCCTCACTGATGCTCTGGTCTGCTTATATACTCTTTTGCTGCTGTTTTTCCCATTGTTCTACATTTGTCATAGTTTCAACCCCCCTGAACTGACCTTTCTACTATCTATCTTGTCCATCCATACTTAACTTGTTGAGGTGGTCTTTTCTTTTCTCATGCCCCCCTGGCCTTTCTACTATATATCTTGTCCATCTATACTTAACTGTTGAGGTGGTCTTTTCTTTTCTCATGCCCCCCTGACCTTTCTAACTCTAGTTGCTTAGTCAGATTCCTTTCCTCTCTAACTCTACATATGGTATATAAGTTGACAAGCAGATTATACACATACACTTACGTACACTTTGATTATATAGATTAACTTCACACTGTAAAGAGTTAAAAATCCACTTCACTACTTGCCACAAAATTACACACACAACGTTGTTCTGAGCTATAATAATTTATTAATTCTTCAATTAAATGCTAAGCTAACAGAAACTAAAATGGCTCAATGGAGCATACACTAACCAACTTATTATTAACAAGATGGCACCATACTGTTAAAAACAGCGACATGACCAAGCGGCAACCTCCCGCTCTCCCTCGTGAAGCCAATACGGAAGTAACTGAAACTGCAATTCATCTACTCACCTTTGGGGGCTGGCTCCAGGAAGTCCAGATGTTCTCTGACTGCAATGGTAAATTGGCCAATTTTACAGCTGATAAAAACATGTTTACAGCCTGGTACAAAAGATGGTTTTGGTTCATATAACTAATATTACCCTTCATGACAACTCTGAGGGGGGTACATTTTTTTATAACTCATCCGTTTCGTTTATATTAAGTTATACATGACCAGGAATCGAACCAGCAACCTTTGGGATACCAGTCCAACTCACTTCACTCTCCAGTCAATTAACACGGTCCTTCAGACTCACTATAATGTCCGAGGCTCAGACAAACTCTCTCAGTTCAAAACTAGATTCGACCTATTTTTTTAGTAAAGCATACACACAGTGCATGACATAACGGTATGATGCATGAGTGTGCTCTGTATGAAGTCTCTCCATAATATCAGACCCCAAGAACTGCTATGGAATTCCAGGAGAATTGTCATGCAATAAAACAATAAACTTTCTAATCTGAGAAGAAGATCAGCTAGGAAACCAGTTGTTCAACTGTCTCAGTCACCCACCCTAAGCCCCCCTCTCTGCCCTCTACTTTACCTTCTCCACCAGAGCAGATCACACACATTCCACACAGAATGTCCAAGTTTTTAATATGGCGTATCTTGTGGCTCTGTATTCATGTTTGGTATCATTTTAAATGTCTCTGTGGGATTGGTAACGTGGTCTCAGTTTCACTGTAATATTTCATCTGGGTTGTTGATCTGGGTTTCGGCTTTGATAAGATCTTTGCCAGATGCTCCACTCCAGGGAAAATGGTCTTCACATCAACTCATGACCAGACAAGGGTCTTTGTGAAGCTTTTATTGTATTAAATTTATGATCATTTGTTGTGATTTGAGTATTTAAGGGAAAGGTGCAAAAGTGTCTGTGGGATCCTGTGGCCAGGATACCCCGTTGCAGTGTGTGAGTCTCTGAGCTCTGCATCAAGACTTATATGCTGCAACGTACTTCTATACGGTCAGGTATTCATCTCTAACTCTTAAATGTATCTTTAGGTAATTTATGTTGTACATTTCTGAATTGGCTTATTTTGTTTAATTATGTGAATTGGCATGGAAAATATTTGCCTGACAAATAAATGTAAAATTCTTGTTTAACTCTAATATCTCCTGAAATCATTGTAACTAGTAGATTGTTTAGGCTGATGTTTCCGCAGCCTACGACCAGGATTGCTCATACAGTTAGGCTTAATGGATGGAGCATAGGCACAGCATTAGAGACCTGTTGATTTCTGACAATCACTGACTTAGTATGAAAAAATCTAGAGGCTAAATCAAAATTTCTTTATGTATGAGCAAGCATGGGGCGGCCTCAAATTACTTAAAGGAAATTAGTTTACAGTTATATCCTCTATCTAAGAACCAGAACTAGCGAGGTGGTGTCCGTGAGCAGATGTAACTGGCCAGCATACTGACTCTAAGTGACTTCGGGTAAACAATGAACCATTAACTGAAAATAAGGAATTATTAGGTTAATCGATCTAAATTAGACCAAATCACAACCTATAAGGTGATCAGCTTGAATGAGATGAATCTAAATTTAAATGATTATAAATTGGAGTCAGATAAGAGTATTCATGAAACAAAAGTTTAAGAATTTTTAGTAATCTGTTTACAGCTGCGCGAGAGAAGGCTTACAGGCATTTAACCTTCACCCTGTTAGTTCTGTCATAGAACTAATAGATGGACCCGTACAGCTCCATGCAGGTGAGTGGGCTTGACAAACCACCTGTAGGACACACTCCTCCTGTCTTAATGCACCAGGCTTTTTGTTAGAAATACTTCTATGCTTTATATGTTTATTTCTATGTTTGTATATATAACTTCTATTTTCATTCATAGCACTTCATTTTCACATTGACATTTAATATCTCGTTCAAATACATTATGAACAGCAGCTACGCTAATTATATTCTTTGTTCTCTACTTCCACCCATCCTGAGGCCTCTAGAGACAGCGCCATTGATGGGATCCAAGACCTGTGAAGAGATGATGCCAACCTTCGAGGACGACACATACACTTAATACACAAATACACTTTATTAAACATGTACACATATACATAACCTATGCTATAAAACTGCAGGTTAACTATGTTTATATATAATAACTTATATTTGATTGTAACTTTAACTTAATTTGATTGTAATGCAATAATGTGCACCTTTTGTAAAGCTGCTTTGAAACAATAATTGTTGTAAAAAGCGCAATACAAATAAACTTGAATTAAATTGAAAGTTATAATATTTTAATGTAATGTATTGGTCGTATAAATAAATGACTAATTTAAAACACTGTACAATCATGGTTGTTTAAATCCAGTGTTGTTCAGTGATAGACATATTTAAGGCCCATATTTTAACTTGCTTCAGCCCTGTTAGCAAAATGGCATATCTGTTGCTTCCTGAAGAACTTCGAAATTGTGCTTTGAGAAGAGAGCACATGTTTGAACGTCATTTGATTTATTTTATCATAAAATGATGAATACCAAGTCTCAAAGTTTAGGCTCGACACGTTAATATAAGCACTGTGAAGCCATACCTGATGGTCAAATCTAGTGCGCCCACATGTGCAGGTACATTGTACCATGGGCTTGTTAGCCACTAGGACATTTCAGTCCTTTCCCAGGAGTTGTATCAGCTGTCCACACAATACATTGCCTTCCCTTATAGAGTGTAAGAGAACCTGACAGCCAAGAGAGGATTCTATGCTATTGCTGGTCTGCTCAATATAATCATGGCAATAAACTGAACTCACATGTGCATCAAGGCACCCTCAACCAGACCGGTTCCCCTATCCCAAGAGCAAACAGTACCATCCAGCAAACATGCTCATGCTGGACCAATGCTGGTATTTGGTACAATGCCGGCAGCTAGCTCTCTGCAACTCTCACATGGTCACCCACTTAAGCTAAGCAGGGCTGCGCCTGGTCAGATGGGAGACCACATGGGAAAGCTAGGTTGCTGCCGGAAATGGTGTTAGTGAGGCCAGCAGGGGGTGCTCATCCTGTGATCTGTGTGGGTCCTAATGCCCCAGTATAGTGAAGGGGACTCTATACTGATCAGTGAGTGCCGTCTTTCTGATGAGACTTTAAACCGAGGTCCTGACTCTTTGTGGTCACTTGTCCTTCGAAAAAGAGTAGGGGTTTAACCCCGGTTAGAGTTCCTTTATTTTTGAAAATGTGCATTTATTTCTTTATTTGTTTCTGATATTGTAGTGGGTAGCGCTCTCGCCTCACAGCAAGAAGGTCGCTGGTTCAAGCCTTGGCTGGGTCAGTTGGCGTTTCTGTGTGGAGTTTGCATGTTCTCCCCTTGTTCGCATGGGTTTCATCTGGGTGCTCCGGTTTCCCCCACAAGTCCAAATGCATGCGCTATAGGTGAATTGGGTAAGCTAAATTGTCCGTAGTGTATGTGTGTGAATGGAAGTTTATGGGTGTTTCCCAGTGATGGGTTGCGGCTGGAAGGGCATCCGCTGCGTAAAACATATGCTGGATAAGTTGGCAGTTCATTCCGCTGTGGCCACCCCAAATTAATAAAGGGACTAAGCTGAAAAGAAAATGAATGAATGAATGATATTGTAGTGATGAGTGGTGCAATCTGAATAAGATACTATGAAATCTCTTCTTGGTTATCCAAGACAGAATCACATAGACCAGATGCAGTAGGATGAGTTCTGAGGGTGCCACACAGAGGTGGAAGGCTGAGCAGAGTCATGTTTTTCCTCATGCTGGGAATCTTTAAAAAAAAAGTAAAGAAAAAAAAAAATCACAGCACATGTTATAGGTTTGGTAAATATTATGCAATAAATTTCAATCTAGCCTTTTAGAGGATGCCAATATTGAGAATTTACTCAATACGTTAACTTTAAAGACGGAAATTACTTTCAGTCTAGTTTACAACAGTTACAATTTTCCAATTAGATTGTGCTATGGAAATGTAAAAAAATCATGAAAAATGTACCTTCTGTTTCCTTGGTTAGAGATGGCCCTGGAGAAGAAGATGGTCTTGGAGAAGAGAATGGTATGGTGCCTTGGTTGCTATATAGCTCCTCAACAGATGGCACACCTGAGAGTGTCGTCTGTTCAATATTGGCTTTGATGAACCCTGAATAAATCCGGGCCTCCAGTAATCAACATATGTTTCTTATGTCTAAATATTTTTGGCCTTAGACTTTAAATCAAATCTTTGTTTTTCACTTGTTTAAATGTGTGCTATCCTCTAGACACAGCATTGACAGACAATATGATTACAAGTATCACCTTTCTTGGTGGCTTTATAGTTAGTGGTTAGACTGGTAAATAGTTTGCTTTTAGATCAGATTGCATTTAGTTCTTGCAGTACTATTTCCACATTGTTAAAGTTTTCTTTGTCTGGCCAGTAGTATTCATCCCAACTTAACTCCCATGCTAATTTGGAAAAACTGGCATTCACTTTCAGTTAAGGAGACTTGGGACTCATCACATCACAAAGATGTGAACAATTCTTCTGCTTAAGAATGTGGTGAATCTGGCATAGGTTTTTTTAGGAAGTTTCTTAAGAACAAGTAAATGAAAATTCTTAAGAATATATTTGTAAATTAGTCTCATTGCAATCACATATTTTGCAGTCAGCTGAGCTTGAGAACTACTTCCCAAATTACAAAAGTTGACCCAAGAATAAATAAGCAATGGGTTATGTGACCCATTTGTAAACTTGCACCACAAATCATCCATGCTGATGATTCCAAATAATAGTGGGGCTGAATACTATTTTTCAGACATTCTCCCAGGCAAGAATCTGGAATAAAACAATGACAGACTGTCCAGAGATAGCTGCAAGGGTTCGGAAATGTTTACTCTATTCTCAAAATTCATACTCTTTTGAAGTGGTTTTTTTTTTTTTGCACTCATTGCCACTAAAATATGGTCAGACATGCTTCATGTTTTACTGTCAGACATTCCTCCTTGTTGAGACTGTATTGTTGCAGGGAAACAAGCCCAGTGTTCACAATGATTATTATGGTGAGTTGGAATGCACATGGACACAGGTACAGTGAAACTCCAAAAGGGCAGTTTAATCAAAGGATACATGCAGGGTGGTGTGTCCAAAGTCCATGAAGGTACTGGAGTATGAATCATTTACATGTTGGAGAGAGAAACACAGCATCTGGTGTGAAAACAATCACCCTCCCAGGCATAAGAAGTGCATTGATTATGGTTAGGTAGCTGTCTATATTGTGATGCTGACACTGCATTGGCAGATATACCACACTCTGCCACACAATGATTCAATCTGTTCCTCCAGTGGAATCTCCTCAGTGATGGGGAGAACACAGGGGTGGGAGTAAAGAGAGAGAAAAGGAAAGGGTACCTCACTGATGTCACCAAAGAGCACCCAGATGACAGGCGGTGGCACTGGTGGTTTGGGGGAAGAAAGGCGAAAAGGGGTGTGTTGAAAGATAGGGCAATCTTTGCTGAAAATCGCATCTCAGCTTCCAGTACTGGCCAATAGCATCTCTCTGATCCGCTGGGAAGTGTCTGCCCACTTCCAGTGGCCCTTCTTCAAATCCAAGTGAAGGTTACTGCCCTTGTCTGGGAGCTAGGTACCACCAGCTGCAATTCCTCCTCCACCCAGTGCTTAGCAATGCAGTATAACAGACAATTCTTGACCAGTGAGTAGAAGGCTGAGTAAGGCAACAAGCTTTCAAACTTTTCCATCCACCAGGGAGACTCATGAACAACACTACTGGAGATTCTGAATTCTGATTCTTGCGAATCTGCTGATCCCTATACAGTGAGCCCCCTATAGGGAAACACAGTCCAGATGTTAGTTTTTTGTTGACAATATTTACTATATGGTGGTAGTATGGAACTAGTCTAGTATAAGACTAGTCACACCACCAGTGCTTGAACATACTGGTCTCCAGAATGTCTCCAGAAATAGTATGTAACTTTACATACACATGAACAGAAAAAGTTGTTCTAGTTTTAGTATTTCTTTCCATAATAATAACAACTACAATAATAATAATAATGAAGAGCATGATGATGATTATTGGCACTCATTTCACTTATTTCAGTTTCCTTCTTGAGCATTTCTTCACCAAAAAAAAAAAAATCTATTGTACTAAATCTAGAAAAAGCACATGATAACATTTTATCAAACATGAAATAAACAAATGGATGTAATAAAGGCATGTTACGAGGTGCTCTGTTTTTCCTGCCAGGGCAACTGGTGTAAGCAAAATACAAGGAAATCTAATAAATCTGGCAAATGCATCTGTACTTAGTGCATCATTGGTTTATGTTTTGATGGACACAGCCCATATTATTTCATATAAAATTTAAACACTAGCCCAATTTTTGACTGCGTGGATGTTTCAGGCGCTTTCTCCATGAAAGCCACTTCATACAAGATTAAAGATAATAATAATAACTTACAACATGCATACAATATACTAAATACTAGGAGGCAATGACATCCTATTACATCCAAATATCTATTGCATTATAGTAATGGTAGTTTTCACAAATATTTGTAGCAACTGAGAATCCTTGGAGATATTAATAAAGCACTGTGTACTATTGCAATCCCTAAATCAGATCTCACTAATAGTAAACAATTAATAGTTTAATACTTAAGCCAGGCATACACTATTTATTTAATTATTTATTCATTTTTCTTCGGCTTAGTCCGTTTGTTCATCAGGGGTCACCACAGTGGAATGAACCACCAACTTATCCAGCATATGTTTTACACAGCAGATGCCCTTCCAGCTGCATCCCATTAGCAGGAAACACTCATACACACTCATTCACACACATACATACGCTGTGTGTGTTTGGAGCTTGCCTCGCTGTGTGTTTGGAGCTTCGTCGCGTAGATTCGCAATTGACATTTTTATCATAAAATACTTCCCTATTCGCTAGTATTTGTCTCTCCTACTTAGGGTGAACAAACCCTTAATACATTTAAACAAACAAATCTACTTTAAAACGTTCTGTCTCTCGAGCATCCGCTTGTAGCTTTAGCCTATTAGCACCGCTGGTCAGCTAAAGCTACTGACTTCTTTCACTTACTGTCTTTGCTCTTTACCCTGTACAATGTCGCTTGTGTGTCGATCCTTGAGTGCAGGAGAAGCATCGATGGAGGCGTTGGAGTTGGAGCTGATAGCTGTGGATTCGCAGATTCGCGATCTGAAGATGAAGCGAGCACAGCTCCGGGAACAGCGGGCCCTGCTCGATGTATCCCGGGCTGCGGCTCGCTCATCTGAGGTAAGTGTGCGATACAATCTCAACACTCCGTCCACCTCAACCCCGTGTGTTTCTCTGCCCAGGCCCAGCGCACCGAGGTCGCGGCTCGTCCAGGGGTCGTTCACTCCGACAACCGGCTACCGTGGCCCCTGGGTGCAGCCGCGGAAGGTGCATACCAGGCCTCGGGGCAGAACGTCTCCTCCTCCTGTGTTCGAGATCCCCACGGACACCGGTTCGCCCCCCTCCGCGAGACGGGTCGCGATGTGGCAATCATCGGTGACTCCATCGTTCGCCACGTCCGCGCTGCTTCCACTAAAGGTAACAATGTACGCACTCACTGCTTTCCCGGTGCTCATGTTAAGGATGTTTCTGCTAAGGTTCCCGCTATCCTGAGCGCTGGCGAGAGCATCGGAGCTGTCGTCCTCCACGTGGGGACGAACGACACCGGGCTGCGGCAGACGGAGATCCTGAAGAGGGACTTCAGGAGCCTGATCGAGACGGTTCGACGCACCTCGCCCGCCACGCATATCATCGTTTCTGGACCGCTTCCTACCTACCGCAGAGGAAATGATAAGTTCAGTAGACTTTTTGCTCTGAATGAATGTCTATTAACATGGTGTAAAGAACAGAAATTGCTCTTTGCCAATAACTGGAATCTTTTCTGGGAGCGGCCTAGGTTTTTCCGTGCTGATGGGCTACACCTGAGCAATGCTGGAGCTGAACTCCTGTCGGACAACATCTCCAGGATGCTTCGTTCTATCTGACTAGTAAGTGAAAATTCACATTTTAGCAATATAGACTCTTGCTCGTCCCGCTCAAATCACAGTAATGCATATCTGGCTAACCCCATAGAGACTGTGTCTGTTCCTCGTATTATTAGATCAGGAAATAAACCTACTGTGTGCTCTAGAAAAAATCTATTAAGAATCAAACCAGAAAAACTGCAAAAAAGTGGAAACACAAATTTTTTAAAGCTTGGTCTCCTAAACATCAGGTCACTAGCACCTAAAGCACTTATCATAAATGAAATAATAACAGACAACAATATTAATGCACTCTGTCTCACTGAAACCTGGCTGAAACAAAATGACTATATTAGTTTAAATGAAGCAACTCCTTCAGGATTCTTATATAAGCATGAGGCTCGTCAGACTGGTCGTGGTGGTGGAGTTGCATCAATCTTTAGTGATATTCTTAATGTTAATCAGAGAAACGGACTTATGTTTAACTCTTTTGAAGTATTGGCACTTAATGTTATGCTTCCGGATATTATGAAAAAACCTATATTATCTCTCGCTTTAATCACCATATATAGACCCCCGGGACCCTATGTCAATTTTCTAAAAGAGTTTTCGGATTTTATTTCTGACTTACTAGTTAAAACTGATAAAATACTAATTGTAGGAGACTTTAACATTCACATAGATGACGCTAACGATACATTAGGGCTCGCGTTTACTACAATCACTTGGGATAAAGCAAAACGTTGTTGGTCCAACCCATCGCTTAAAGCATACATTAGATCTAATTTTGTCTCATGGACTTGAGGTCATTGATGTAGACATTATACCACAAAGCGATGATATAACCACTACCTCTTACTATATAAGCTGTGTTTACCTGAAATTAGCAGACCTGCACAGATATATCGCCCTGGTAGAACTATCGTCCCGTCCACTAAAGATGAATTCACAAATAACTTACCTGATCTTTCTCTATTTCTAAATGCACCCGCAAACGCAAATGACCTTGATGTAGTAATCAGCAGTATGGATGCTATCTTTACTAACACACTAAATACTGTGGCACCCATCAAATTAAAAAAGGTTAGAGAGAATAAAACTACACCATGGTATAACAGTCATACTCGCGCTCTCAAAACAGCAACCCGTGCCCTGGAACGTAAGTGGAAAAAAACTAAATTAGAGGTCTTTAGAATTGCGTACAAAGATAGTATGTCCAGCTATAGGAGGGCTCTAAAATCCGCCAGGGCTGAGCACCTCCGCAAACTGATAGAAAATAATCATAACAATCCTAGATTTTTATTTAACACCGTTGCTAAATTAACAAATAATCCGTCATCTTTGGAACAAAATGTCCCACCGCAAATTAGTAGTGATGACTTCATAAATTTCTTCAGCGATAAAATAGAAGGTTTCAGACAGAAAATAGAAGATGTTAAACTTTCGGCACCGCCTTATACTTCAGATCCATTAAACATTCCGCTGAACCAAAATAATCTACAGTGCTTCAAAATCATAGAACAGGAAGAGCTAGATAAACTTATAAATGCTTCTAAACCAGCTACATGTATGTTAGACCCAATTCCAACTAAATTACTGAAAGAATTGCTACCTGTAATAGGAGAACCTCTTCTTAACCTCATCAACTCTTCTCTATCTTTAGGCCATGTTCCAAATCCTTTCAAGCTAGCTGTTATTAAGCCTATTATTAAGAAACCACAACTGGACCCCAGCAACTTAGCTAATTATAGGCCTATTTCAAATCTTCCATTTATGTCTAAAATACTAGAAAAAGTTGTTTCTGCCCAATTATGCTCCTTTCTGCAGATGAACAATGTTTTTGAAGTGTTTCAGTCAGGTTTCAGGCCTCATCACAGTACAGAAACCGCATTAGTGAAAATAACCAACGATTTACTCTTAGCTGCTGACCAAGGGTGCATCTCGTTATTAGTTTTACTTGATCTCAGTGCTGCATTTGACACCATCGACCACAATATCCTCATAGATCGCTTAAATTCTACAGGTGTCCGGGGACAGGCTCTACAATGGTTTAAGTCATACTTAACTGACCGTAACCAGTTTGTAAATATAAATGGACAGCTTTCTCAGGTCAGGCCAGTACAGTATGGGGTGCCTCAAGGATCAGTTTTAGGCCCTTTGCTGTTTACAATATACATGCTACCCCTGGGAGACATTATAAGAAGACACGGAATCAGCTTTCACTGGTATGCAGATGATACTCAATTATATATTTCAACAAAACCTGATGAGACGTCTGAACTGTCTAAGCTAACTGAGTGTATTAAAGATGTTAAAGACTGGATGACCAACAATTTCCTTCTCTTAAATTCAGACAAAACAGAATTATTACTTATTGGACCTAAATCCTGTACACAGCAGATCTCACAACTCGACCTGCAATTAAAGGGACACAAAGTTAGCATTAGCTCTACTGTAAAAGATATGGGTGTTATACTAGACAGCAATTTAACTTTTGAAAATCATATCTCCCATGTCACAAAAACTGCCTTCTTTCATCTGAGAAATATCGCTAAGTTACGAAGTATGCTATCCATCTCAGATGCAGAAAAGCTAGTTCATGACTTCTAGGCTGGATTACTGTAATGCTCTGTTCGCTGGTTGCCCAGCATCCTCTATTAATAAACTTCAGCTAGTACAAAATGCAGCTGCCAGAGTTCTTACCAGGTCTAGAAAATATGATCATATCACCCCAATTTTATCTTCCTTACACTGGCTGCCTGTTAAGTTCCGTATTGATTATAAAATATTGCTTCTTACCTATAAAGCTTTAAATAATTTAGCACCTGTTTATCTAACCAACCTTCTGTCTCGCTACAATCCAACCCGCTCTTTAAGATCTCAAAACTCAGGGCTGCTGGTAGTACCTAGAATAGCAAAGTCGAGTAAAGGTGGTCGAGCCTTTTCATTTATGGCTCCTAAACTCTGGAATAGCCTTCCTGATAATGTTCGAGGCTCAGACACACTCTCTCTGTTCAAAACTAGATTAAAGACCTATCTTTTTAGTAAAGCATACACTCAATGCATTGCATAACGGTATGATGCATGAATCTGCTCCACGCAGGTTTTTGCATCTCGTTTATATACACTATGAACAGCAGCTACGCTAATTATTCTCTTTATTCTCTATTTCCACCTGGGGATACTCATCCCGAGGCCCCCAGAGACTTTGCAGTGCCACTAATGCAATCCAAGACCTGTGAAGAGATGACCCCAAGGTTTCCATAATCCCAGACCGGGCCGTATCCTGAGGAGCTGCTGTGGTGGTCATGGAGGAGTGGAGAGAAAAGGACTGATTCCTGTGAGACCCCAGTGAAAGACGAGTCTTCTCTGACGTCCAGCGTTCACCAGCCTCCGGCGCCTAGACTGCAGCTCTGCACAAGACGTTTGGCCATAGGAGAAATGGTCGTGCCCAACTGAGCCTGGTTCTCTCGAGGTTTTTTTTCCTTCACTTTCGCAAATTGGTGAAGTTCGTTCCTCGCCGCTGTCGCCACTGGCTTGCATGGTTCGGGACCTGTAGAGCTGCGCATCGATGGATTTGCTCTTCAGTGTTTGGACTCTCAGCAGTGAAAAATAAACCACACTGAACTGAACTGAACTTAAACTCTAAAAACTGAACGGACACCATTCCAATTCACTATAATCTTCTATGTGAAGCTGCTTTGACACAATCTACATTGTAAAAGCGCTATAGAAATAAAGATAAATTGAATTGAATACACTACCGCCAATTCAGTTTATTCAGTTCACCTATAGCGCATGGCTTTGGACTTGTGGGGGAAACCGGAGCACCTTGAGGAAACCCACGCGAACACGGGGAGAACATGCAAACTCTACACAGAAACGCCAACTGACCCAGCCGAGGTTCGAACCAGCGACCTTCTTGCTGTGAGGCAACAGTGCAGGTCAGCAGTTAATTGTGGATAATCATAAGCTGATTTTTCATATTGTACATTTTTAAACCTTGGGTTTTCTTGGGTATTCCTATTTGCATGTTTATGGTTTAAGTGTCACTGACTGGATGAATGCAGTCATGGATGAATGAAGTCAGGCTTTAGTGTTGTGCATTCTTATATATTACCCATTAAAGTTTTATTCTAAAAATATAAAAAAGAATGACGCAAAATCACATTTCCTGTCAATCTGTCAGTTTCCTGGCAATATTTACCATTTTCCTCAAACAGTGAATCACATGATTTGCAACAGTCTAACAATGCATTGTTTCACACTTCACTTGTTTCACTTTGCTTGTTTGCAAAGCAGTGCTAACCCTGCTTCAGAGCAGGTTTCATGAACTCAGTTTAACAAATAAAATGCTAACTCTACTAAATTACAAGTGTGGAACTTTTCTCTTCTAGGGGTTTCACAGTAAAGGTAACAACTAAGGGTGTACTCACACAAGGCACGTTTGCTTTGACCCTGCCCAGGCGCGATTGTTCTCTTCTCCCTTTTGGCCTGCACTCAAACTGCAGTTTTACCTTCCGAGCCCCAGCATGCTTCCGTCATCGATGATGTGACTGTTCAGTTAGAAAGAGAGGCGCTCTCGCTCAGTACAATGGAGATTGCTTTAGTTATATTGTTTTGTATTATTTTACACACAGTTAAATCTTTTGCTGAACAGATCCACCACTTTTGACGCTCTTTCATGAAAGTCATTGTGCTGCACGTATTAGGAGGTTTGCTGAAGGTGGCAGCTAACGTGCAGCGAGGGGTTTGCATATTTAATAATATATGAGAGTTCACGTTCATTGAAAAGTAAGAATGATTAATAAATCCATATGAAATAGTGCCTTAAATGTGACGTCACGTCTTTAGTTTTTGCGCTCAGGCACGCTTTCCACTCACACTACAAGGCTGCATCCGAAATCACGTACTACACAGTAGGTGCTGCATTTAAATTTAAATTTACTACTCGACCATTAGAAAAGTACGTTCTTTATAGTATGAATGTGAGTAGTATGAATGAAACTCGGACATACTACATTCGCCATTTTGTCATGATCACGTGACCTACCCACGTCAGTTGAGTCGCTTCACTCCCATTTATGAATTCCTCGTGGTGCATCATGGGATAGTGTAGCGTGCATCAGATGCACACTTCAGAATATCGTCGGAGGTAGTAGGTCATCCGGGTACTTCTCGCATACTGTTTTTAGAATTCGGACATACTACTCGGCTCGCATACTGCTTTTAGAGTACTGTATAGTATGGAAGCATGCCATTTCGGACGCAGCTTAAGTGTACCATGCCAAAGCCCACTGGAACCTTTCTCCAGACCACCTCTTCCAACCGGGCCAGGGCCGGCCAACTGAACCATGCCCAAGTGTGATTCGGAGCACTCACACTTGTCAAACGAACCAGAAAATGGGGGTCAAACACGCTTTTCTCTTTTATTACAAGTGTTGATGGAGTTCCCTATTTTTTTTTTACTCTTCTAGGGGTTAAAAGCAAATGCTGTGTGTAAAGCCCACTTTGTGCCTTCAGAACAGAACTTAAAAATTAACCGTGAACTGTAACCAGAAAGTGAAAATCTATTTTTAGTACAAATCCCAAATGAGGCAAATCTCCAAGTGCATTAAAGAATTACCAATTCCCCATATGCAGGGATCGGACTGTCATTTTTCTAAGCCTATCGTGTGCATCTTATTTAGTTTTCCCATCCTGTTTTCACAATGGCCATTCCAGGCTCTGGCAATACATAACACATTATGCTGTGACTGATTGTATTTCATGATCCTTTGAATGCATCCACCCACGTTGTCTTCAGACCAGCAATTATTTATAATTGCGATCCCTCTTCAATCAGATTGTATTATTGCATTCACTTTGATTTCTTATTTAAATCATCAATATCATGCATATGCTTGCATGCACCCGGGTGTTTTCTTTTTACAAAGCATGAATAATTGAACATCAAAGATATTCAAAGAGCAAATGACAATGCTGTTTTTGGCACAGTAATGTTAAAGAGTTAAAGATATATTCAAAAGTTAAAGATACCATCTACTTTTGCACAGGTAAATTCAGCTCCACATATAGGCAGATACTGAGATTAACCAACACCAACTGTGCTAGAAAATTAGATCTATTGTACTATTATAGATATATATTTCCAGCATCAGATGACTTATTGTATATAGTGAATCAGATATTGCTATGAGATACAAAGCAAAAACACAGAATAGAATGAGTTAAGACTATGGTTATTTATAATATAAATAATTCATAAATTGAATTACATTTTAGAGAGTCACATATTTGTGTTGCCTAAACAATATAATCTGTCTGAGCCATAAAGTGGCCAAATTGCCAAAGATTTTTCTGCAGAGGTCCACCTTTTTGCTTATTCCCTGTTTTATGTCTGACACAGCAGAAGATCAACCAGGGTGACATGAGGTGGCAATTGCTACCCTGAGCAAAAGCATTGCCACACCATCTGCCACCCCAGCACTGGTAACCCCAGATCGGCGCTTTGATCTTGAGTCCCTTGCCACATATAGGCTATAAGACACACAGGATCCCTGTCCTTAAACAGCAATGTATAAACAAAAAATCTATAAATATAAAACAAATATTTATTTAATTGTAACTAATATCACAAAGAGCAAGAAGGTCGCTGGTTCGAGCCTCGGCTGGGTCAGTTGGCATTTCTGTGTGGAGTTTGCATGTTCTCCCCGTGTTCGCGTGGGTTTCCTCCGGGTGCTCCGGTTTCCCCCACAAGTCCAAAGACATGCAGTATAGGTGAATTGGGTAAGCTAAAATTGTCCGTAGTGGATGAGTGTGTATGAATGTTTCCCAGTGATGGGTTGCAGCTGGAAGGGCATCCGCTGCGTAAAACATATGCTGGATAAGTTGGCGGTTCATCCCGCTGTGGCGACCCCAGATTAATAAAGGGACTAAGCCGAAAAGAAAATGAATGAATGAATGAATATCACAAAGTAGGCTAAATGAACAAAACACCACGATAATTTTGGTTTACTTTCTCGCCAAAAAGCAATTTTTTTCTTATCAATATCTTTCTTTGACATTTGAAAATATCTTTTGAGGGATTTATATACAGAACATCGTTGTCTAATTTTACCTGCAGCGCTTCTGTGAGAGGAATACATTCATTTATATATAAAATCAACAAACACGAATATGTTTCACTTAACCACAAATCATTTTTCTATTCGCTCTATAAGATCAAGACGATGGCATTAAAGACAGCATATGCTTTTTTTATTTTACACAGGGCTATAGAATGTCATGGGATCTCACTTTTTACTCCGGTAAAACATAATCGCGAATTCAAAAATGAAAGAAACACCATTGAAAGGGGTTCCGTTTTGTCGTATTTATTTACCCTGCTTTCAGCTTAATTGTCCAACATGTTTACAGCAATGTCACAGTGTTTAAAAAAGAACAAACGTCACACAATTTGTTTCGAAAAATGAATAAGCAGTGTCTCAACGTCCATATGAAAGCATCTGGCTGTAAGTCTTTGACATGACTGGACTGCTCCGCAGCGCCCCCACACTTTGATGCCCATGACAAGAATAGCATGTGTAGTTATCTTTATTTTTAAGTGAGGTGTAAATCGCCGTCATGCATGAATGAATGATATTTTTGCACTTTTACACATAATAATCCATGATCACATTACACAACATTGAAACCGCACGTCAAAATAACACATTGTCAATATTTTTTGAGACCTCTCCGAATTTCACAAATCATGTTTTCAGGGGAGCCCATGCCTTATTTAGGCGAGCCGAGCTCCCCCTAGCTCCCCCGTAGTTCACACTCTGGGTAACCCAGTGTATTAAAGATAAAATAAATCAGTTTCCTCTACTCAATTGCAACAGGGGTGGTCATCATTGTAAGGAGATAAAAATACTATTTCCCCAAAATTAATTAATTAATAAATTAATGAATGAAAATAAATCAAACAAACAACTCTTATGAACAGTTTTGTTTAAGTGAATGATGCAGTCGGAGACTTCACTACTCTATGTTGCCAGATATAGTCATTAGTTAGGGTTAGAACTTGATTTTAATACGAATACTGAACGTTTTAAGTAAATTTGAAGTAGGAAGATTAAGTTTGGGTTAGCATTACTTTCACAGTTAGTCTTTTAGCAGCTGCTTTTGTTCAAAACAACTTACAATTGAGGAGGCATATATTTATTCATGCATTTTCCTTCGGCTTAGTCCCTTTATTCATCAGGGGTTGCCACAGCGAAATGAACTTATCCAGAATATGTTTTACACAGCAGATGGCCATCCAGCTGCAACCCAGTACTGGGAAACACCCATACACTCTCACATTCACAAACATACACTACGCCAATTTAGTTTATTCAATTCACCTATAGCACATGTCTTTGGACTGCGGGGGAAAACAGAGCACCTGGAGAAAACCCACGCCAACACGGGGAGAACATGCAAACTCCACTTAGAAATGCCAACTGGCCCAGCTGGGACTTGAATCAGCGACCTTCTTGCTGTTGGCCAGCAGCCCTGGGGACTGCTGAATGTTGCACGAAAGGCATGGGAGTAGTAGCAAACATTGCCCCACCACACTACCATTGAGCATGTATTGGACATGCTGGAGCAGATAGAGCGAAAAAAAAACAGAGTCAGCCTGTGGGTTCCAACCTAGTGGCAAAGTGCTAATATTGGTGTTGTCCCCCACCAAGTTTTTGGCCTCCTGGCAGAGTCCCTGCAAAGTGATAGAGAAGCTCAAGCCAGTCACTTATCATGTCCGTAAGCCAGTCCGTCGGAGAGAGGAGCAAATATACCATCTGAACCTACTCAGAAAGTGGACACCACCCCCAGGCCAGCTCGCTACGGAGTTCCGAAAACCACTCCTGAGAAAAAAGAACATAAAGGCTCGTCTCAGTTTTGTCAGAAAACATCTTGATGATCCCCAAGACTTTTAGGAAAAATACTCTGTGGACTGACAAGACAAAAGTGGAACTTTTTGCAAGGTGTGTGTCCCATTATGTGTGGCATAAATGTAACACCACATTTCAGAAAAAGAACACCACACCAACAGTAAAATGTGGTGATGGTAGTGTGATGGTCTGGGGCTTCTAAAATAAATTGAATGATGAATTCTGCTGTGTACCAAAATATCCTGAAGGAGAATGTCTAGTCATCTGTTAGTGAGCTCAAGCTTAAGCGAACTAGGGTTCTGCAGCATGACAATGATCCAAAGAGTACCGGTTCACTTCTGGATGGCTGAAGAAGAAAAAAATAAATAAATAAAGACTTGGAGTGGCATAGTCAAAGCCCTGAGATGAATCCAATTGAGATGCTGTGGCATGACCTTAAAAAAAGCTATTCATGCTCGAAAACCCTCCAGTGTGGCTCAATAATGTGACAAATGTGACAATTCTGCAAAGATGAGTGGACCAAAATTCCTCCAACAGCGCTGGTAACAGACTCATTGCAAGTTGTCAAAAATGCTTGATTGCTGCTAAGGGTGGTCCAACCAGTTATTAGGTTTAGGGGCAAACACTTTTTTCATACAGGGCTATGTAGTTTTGTATTTTATTGTCATTTCATGAAACTGTCATTTCATACTGCATACTTGTGTTATCTTTGATTAATATTTAAACTTGTTTGATGATCTGAAAAGATTAATGTGTGAAAAACAAGCAAAAAAATAAGAAATCGGTAAGGGGCAAACTCTTTTTCACACCAGTGTTCTTGCTATTTGCAACTAAACAGCAAAGTTGTTGAAGCAGTATATCATTCAGTAGAGCATTCATTGAATACACACACAAAAAATGCAAGAAGTCTTGCTTCAGTGTTGTATTCATACTCATGCCACCTCATAAATACTTTTCTAGGTCCACCCCTGCTGGGACTCCATATAAAGTATAAAGTAATGAAAGATATAAGATAAAGTAATGAAAGTGACTCTCTTTAAGTACACTTTTTGTTAATTAATATGATATTATCTCCAAGTATTTTGTATATAAGTGCAAATTCAATATAACTAACAACACTTCTTTTTCAAAAATTATATTACAAATGCACCACAATTGAGCGCAATGAGAACACAACAAGCTCAAGTTGTTGCTGCTGTGTGTTACATGAGAATTTTTTTTTTTTATAAATTATTATGTATTATAAATACATTATATGATGTCATATTTAGATTCTCATCTTATTTTAGATCCTCTGAGAAAACCCCCAGCCTCATCTTTTGTTTCTATGAAAGGTAACAGAACAATCTACCCAAGGCTTGCAGGGCTGGTTGGAGAGATAATTTGTGGTTATAAAGCACTGTCAATCACAAGACCCAGAAAACTGTCAGCATGCTGTGGATTGGATTCTCTTATCAAAGGAGGCAACTGGTATAAACGTCACTCTGGTTTGTTTCATGGGAATGTAATCTTGTGGCTGACACCTGAAGGTAAACATTTCAATTATTCATTCAAATAACCTGACAATCATTTCGTCCAGGTGCTTTAAATAAGGTACATGTAAATGATAAATATGCAATTACTATTTCTTGAAATTGCTAACTGTCTTATAGTCCACATGATAACAGATGGAAAAGCAAGACGAGTGATCCAGATGTACTGTATGATCTTTCGTAGAATTATATCGACTATTATTATTTATTTCTTTGGCTCCTCATTACATTTCTGATGCTTTCATAGTTTTGAATTTTCCCATGTTCTGATCTAAGGGTGAATGTTTTTCCCAGTTCCACCAACCACGTCAGACCTTTTTTCACATCAGACTAATTCTGTTTTTACATCTTTTTAGCACTGTTAGATATTACTAGAATCATTATTATTGTTTTTTTCCTGTCTCCTCATTATATTTCTTATACTTTCTCTTTATACTTATACGACTATTGCCAGTTTCTGTGCCCGACGATCGTGTTGTTGTGGTCCTAACCTTCAACCACCACCCGTTCCACAATGCACTGGCCCCTTACGGTCCTACTCTCACCTATGATCATGACCTTTGGGTCTTTTGTCTTCGAAAGGACAAGATCTCGGATACAAGCGGCCGAAATGAGTTTCCTTCGCAGAGTGGCAGGGCGCACCCTTATAGATAGGGTGATGAGCTCTGTCACCCAAGAGGAGCTTGGAGTAGAGCCGCTGCTCCTCCACATCGAAAGAAGTCAGCTGAGGTGGCTCTGGCATCTGTTTTGGATGCCTCCTGGACGCCTACCTAGGGAGGTGTTACAGGCATGTCCCACTGGGATGAGGCCTCGGGGAAGACCCAGGACACTCTGGAGGCACTATGTCTCTCGGCTGGCCTGGGAATGCCTTGGGATCCCCCCAGAGGAGCTGGAGAAAGTGTCTGGGGAGAGAAAAGTCTGGGGTTCTCTCCTGAGACTGCTGCCCCCACGACCCGCCCTGAAAAGCAGATGAACATGAATGAATGACTATTCCCATGTCCTGCTCTAAGAGTGAATGTTTTTCTTCCCAGTTCCACAAAACATTTCAGACCTTTAGTCACATTAGACCGATTCTCTATTTTACATATTTTTCTCAACCCACACACACGCACGCAAGCACACACACACACACACACATAAAATCTCTAATGTGGTGTTCCTAATTGCTGTAGTGTAGCCAAAGAAACTGTTGAAAGGAACTAACTGAAATCTATCTTATCCTATTTCTAGTGATCGATCAATTATTGTGTCACCCACATAAATAAGTCAATAAAAACCCATGTAAACAAAGAAAATGTCACTTAAATAGCCATTTCATTTTTTAATTGCTACAGATGTAGATAATGATTGACTCCACTGCACAGCACTAGAACAGAAATACTGAAACATAATCCTTTAAAATGTAGTGTGCATTAATGTAATGCCATTTTAATTCATTTAGCATTAAAGCACAATTGACTGGTTAGGCAGCTTATACAAAATCCTTTTGTCCTAGGATGAAAGAGTACAAAAGACTGAAGCAACCAAGAGATGTTGCAAAGCTATAAAAGCAAAATACACAAAACCATATTTGGCAAAATAACTGCATCCAATCGAACCCTGTGGTCCTACTTCAGTGTTACTTCTACAGTGTTGACTTACTGTTCATTTAAACTGGAGGGTTGTGTGTGAAGCCATTGTAGACATTTGACTATCATTGATAAATAAATCCTGGTATGTTTCCACTGGTCATGAACTGATCTGAAGTCAAACTACCATAGGAGACGCAGCACTGTTTTGACAGTGATGTAGAAGATGGAAATTTAGACGATGATGAGAGTCTTTGGGGAAATACAACCTGCTGGGAAGTCGAGACTGTCCTGCTGAGAACAAGGCAAAAGCTGTCATGTTTTGCACATTCTCTGCAATTAGTTGTGCATGATGGAATGGAGGGAGCCAAGTTCTTGTCTTCAGCACTTGCCAAAATGTCAAAACTCACCTCATTACCTCATGCAAATATGAAGTTTAAAGAGGCTGTATTTGGAACAGAAAATGGTTTCCTGCAGCTATATCCACACTCTTGAATAGTATATTTAGGCAAACAGAGCACTTGAACACAGGGCACTCGTACACATTTGCAGTATAGACTTTCAGCATGTTCTTTTTTTGTCTATAAACTAAATCAACTAAAGGATTTGGACATTAACTAAAGGATTTGCAACGGACATTATGGAAGAGGAGAAAATGGTCACTGTTAGTGTGGTGGTTCCCACAGAACTAAATACAGCATAGGTCTTAAACTCAATTCCTGGAGGGCCGCAGCTCTGCACAGTTTTGCTACAACCCTAATCAAACACAGCTGATCCAACTAATCAAGGTGTTCAAGACTACTAGAGACTATTAAGCAGGTGTGAGTTGGAGGTGGTTGGAGCCAGGTCCAGGAATTGAGTTTGAGACCATTGAAATACAGTATAAACACTCATCTGCTCCAAAAAAAGACAGATGCTGTTTCTCAATACCAAGTATGAAAAGTTCGGATTTGAGTCCTTGAAAGTTCAGACTTGCAAAGTTCGACTTGGAAGAACGAACTCGCGAGGACACAAGTAGGGTAATTCTTCAAATGGAATGGCAGTGTACATTATAACATCACTTACCTCACAATGGACTCATCGGTTTTGCTGTAGATTAACAATAAAATGAATTAATTATATAAAACACAGCCTCTAATAATTTTAAGAAAATGTAAACATAACAACATTGTGGAGGCTACATACCATCTTCACTGCATGTATATTTATAACATAGCATAATTTATAACAATTGTGTCATTGGTTTTCATTGAAAAAAAAATAGGAAACAAACTAGTTTGAGCAATAGCCTGTATATGTGCACACGTACAATTTATCAGAGAAAATGCATAATGGAGTGAAATGGGCTATTATACACAAATCTTTGATTATCAGATTTAATAAACTACAATGGACATTATACAAATGAGAGTTGCTAATGACAAGGGTTGAATCCAAATTGCAGCTTTTATTAGAATGGTCAGACATGTAAGATGCGGCAAAACAAACATATAAACAATCAAGAGTTGAAACATGGCTAGCGAATCCAGGAAACGCTTTGTAATGCTCACTACAAGAAACAAGACTCAGCATGTGTGTGTGTGAGCGGTGTATATATGGTCCATGTAATCAGCTTCAGCTGTAATCAGGAGGTGAACCAAAACAGGTGTGTGACTGCAGGGTATGATGGGATTTGTAGTTCGGTAGAATGACAGGGAGTGTTCTCCAGCAGCCTGCAAGGGCAACACTGCTGTTGATCATACAAGTATAAGACGTGTACAATAGGAAGTAAAGATAAGCAATTTGGTAAACAAAGACAAACTGCATACAACACGTTAACATTAGCTATTCATTCATTCATTTTATTTTCGGCTTAGTCCCTTTATTAATCACGGGTCGCTACAGTGGAATGAACCGCCAGCTTATCCAGCATATGTTTTATGCAGCGGATGCCTTCCAGCTGCAACCCATCACTGGGAAACACCCACACACTCTCATTCACACACATACACTACGGCCAATTTAACTTACCCAATTCACCTGTACCACATGTCTTTGGACTGTGGGGGAAACCGGAGCACCCGAAGGAAACCCACGCAAACACGGGGAGAACATGCAAACTCCACACAGAAATGCCAACTGACCCAGCTGGGGCTCGAACCAGCGGCCTTCTTGCTGTAAGGCATAACATTAATTAAATAAAGACAATTATAAACCGCAACAAAATAATACTGCCAAAATGATACACCTGAGAACAAAACTAAACTGAAAAACTATTACACTTAATTTTGTGACACTTAAGTGGAATATTTTTGTCCTCCACCATTAACTTTCACCGGTCGGGCTGCAGTGCATTCTGGCATACCTATGCTTCACAAGGTTGCACAAGTCACCCCTTGATGCGTCCTCGACAAAAGGGGTGGAGCAGGTACACATCCAGGAAACTTATCTCTACTTGGCAAGATGTGAACATTGAGTTGGAACAGTACTTCGGTGACGGTTGATTGCGTTTCACGACAACACAAGCACGCAAGTACAGACAAGAATGCATATTAAATAACCATAGACAAGACAAAATTACTAGCAATGAGCAATGAGAGTTCAGAATAGTTAAGGAAAATGGGAAAGAGGACTAGTTTGACCGCAATGTGTAGTTCTTGGCTAAAATGCTTGATTTTCTTCTTGGCACTAAACAGTTTGATCTAGATGTAACAAAAATAATCCAAATTTGGAGTTCAGAGAGTACCTGAAAAAGATTGCTATCGGATAAATATTTTATATTTTGCTGTAACAACCTTAAATCATTTGTCTGCATTGTTTCATTAAGCAACCTTTTTATATGTATACCATATACAGTCACCATACATTATCATATACACTCAATGTCCCCTTCAAAAAAGGACCCTATTTTCCCTTTAGAACTGAAAGGCTGCCATCAAGTCGGCCAGGTGGATGCTGCACACGGGTGGTGGTTGAGAAAGAAGATACCATAGATTTAACATGACCAATTTAAATACATAGATCCCATTGAATATCATTAGAGTGTCATACAGACATGGGGGTAGGCTCACTTGACTCAAGCAACCAATAAGCATCTCAATAGGATGAAGCTCTCAAGCCAAAACCCCAAACCATTTAACACCCTTACCCTACCCTAACCCTAAACTCTAGACCCAACCCAAAAGTGCTATAGACTTAACATTGACCCGAACTTTGATGAATGAGAGCGCCAAGTGTGAATTTCATAGAAATATATGGGATTCACAACATCTGAAAAGGGTTGCAGCCTGAGTGAGAACATACCCCGCACGGGGATATAAGCTCTACCCCTGGGGTGCTAGGACATCACAAACTGGCCTCATTGACTTAACATGGGGATGGCCCATTGAAATACATTGATCCCATTGACTCCCATTTTAAAGGTCACACATCAACAACATTACATAGAATCAGAATCAGAAAGAGCTTTATTGCCAGGTATGTTCACAC
>CAIGQV010018552.1:1022498-1040522 GCA_903798115.1 Danio jaintianensis | reverse complement strand
CCTGGTAGGAATGCACATGTCTTCACAGAAACTGATATAAGATGTTTGCACTGATAGCAGTGTCATACAGACATGAGGGTGGATTAATTTGATTTAGGGAACCAATATGTATCTCAATATGATAATGAAGCTCTCAAGCCATGCCCCCAAAACATTTAAATATCTTTAATAACTGATTCCATAGACTGCCATTATAAAAGGCCTAGATGCATATCTTTGCATAGCAGCATCATACAGATATGAGGGTGGGCTCTTTTGACTTAGTTAATCAATAAGCATCTCAACAGGATAATAAAGCTCTCAAGCCACACCCCCAAACTATTTAAACCCTTAATAACTGATTTCATAAATATAATAGGCCTAGATGCATGTTTTTGAATAACAGTCATACAGACATGGGGGTAGGCTCACTGACTCAGGCTACCAATAAGCATCTCAATATCATAATGAAACAGTCAAACCACGCCCTAGAAACCATTTAAACACCTTTAGTAACCAATTCTATAGACTGCCCTTATAATAGGCCTAGATGCATATTAGAGGCATAGGTGTGGGCTCATTTGACTCAGACACCCCAATGAGCCTCTCAGGATGGAAATAAAGCTCACAAGCCACGCCCTAGGATCATTTCAGAGCACCCTAACAACTGATCCCATAGACTGCCATTACAATAGGCCCATATGCATATCTTTGCATAGCAGTGTCATAGAAAGATGAGGATGGGCTCAATTGACTCAGACAACCAACCCCACTCAAGTTCGCTCTGTAACCATGCACCATAGAAACAAAACAGTACCCTAGCAACCATTTATCAACAGCTATATCTCAGCATCAGAACATTGTAGAGACATGAGGATGGGCTCATTTGACTCATACTAGCAAACAGGACTTCCTATATGCTACACATGCTAGCAGTGTAGCATATACTCAAGACACTCTAGCAATCGCCTAGCAACACCTTAGCAACCACTCAGAACACCCTAGCAACTGCCTAGCAACCACTCATAAAACCCTAGCAACTGCCTTGCAACACCTTAGTGACATCTAGCAACCACTCAGACACATTAGCAACACCCTAGCAACCACTTGGCAACAAATGAGAGCACCCTAATAACCACCTAACAACACCTTAGCAACCACCTAGCAACCAATCAGATCACCTTAGCAACCACCTAGCAACACCATAGAATCCACCTAGCAACCAATTAAAACAGTAATGCATTGTACCCCAGAGATTAGCCATGCAACCCCACTCACATTTTCTACAGGAAATGTACATATCTAGTTATTGATGATGGAAGAAGGGTGGTGGACTGTTACGTTACCCAGCAGAACGTATTTTGGGTTATGTGTGTGCGCTTCTGTTTGTGGGTTGGTGTGGTGTGTATAAAGGTACGAACATCACTGGAGGATCCGCCATCACCGGATGATGTTGGCTGCTGGCACTGGGATCGCACCACCAACTGCTTTTCGGTGTAACATTTAAAAAGCAGGCTCAAACTTCAATGGTGATCTTTCACTCTCTCAATCTTTCTCTGGGCTTTGTGGTGAATGGGTCTCTATGAGGACAGTCTCTCTTGCGAAGGACTAGTCTGAGAAAATTTTGGTTTTCATTTGTGATGTGTGATTTTATTTGTGATCAGTACTCTTGTCTGAAAACTCTGTGAGATTAAATGTGTTTGCTCTTGAACTTACCCAGTTAAATGATAGAAGTTAGTAGAAGTTGTAGAAGTAAGTCATACATTTATATACAGCAAGGTTAACTTTTGTATTATTTCATTTGGTTCAGGAGAGTCTGCTGTTTTGTGTATGACTTGTTTTTCAGTTAGAGTAGTTTATTTAAAGGGGTGGTCCAAAGTGTAATTTTAAGGCTTGGTTGTGTTTATAACATGCAAAGCAATGTGTGCTCATGCTTTGCTTGTAGAAAATCATGTTATTTTTTCATATATCTTACTTTGATTATATACAGCTACTTAGCTAACATGAAAACGTTTCCTAGTTCCTCTGAAAGGCCCGCCCTCAAGAGAGTCTAATTGGTCAGCTAACATAATGTGCTGTGATTTGCGGATCGGCTCCACGTCACCAGTTAAGCGTCACGCCTCCACAAGCATGCGCTTTGCCTCAGCTGTGTAAATACTGTCAGTCAGAGTAAGTTAGCTGTTAGAAGTATCTGTAGCCTTAATCAGAGAGAAAATGAAAAGGATGAACCTCATGCCTGCTCTCTAAAATAACATCTGACAAGTATCTGTAACTTGTGAAAATAGGGTGTGGCTCCTTTAAGAGAATCGCCATTTTATGTGTCTGTGTGTGTGTGAACAGTCTGTAGACGCATCTAACACGAGAAACGCATGTGCGCGGGACCGATGTTTATTTTTCTTTTTTTTTCTGATGCTCAAATTAAGTTGTTTTTCTGTAATATACAGTAACGCTGTTGACAGAAGAATAAAGCACGAGATGTGGAATACGACCCGTGTGAGCTTTGATTTTTCTGCTACAACACGAGTCAGGCGAGTTATAATGTTTGTTTTTTTTCTCAACTCAATGCGTTACATGTCTTTCTCATATATCCGGAATAAGCATGTGTAAGTAAAATGAAACGTTCACATGTTTTGCAATTTTATTATCTGAGATGTAGAACGCAGGGAACGCAGCCGCATAGAGAGACACTGCAGCGCTGCCGAAGATTGTGGGTGTTTACAGTGGTTTGACTGAAAAAATATGAATTTGTAGTTAAATTGTTAGCTGTGCCAAACAGCATTTCCCGTTGTTTACATCCTTGCTGCAACATACCGTTAACGCTAGACACTGTGCATGTCATAGATCAATTTTAACAAATAAAAATACTTAGAGGTTGTGGCTCACAATCCACAGCTTCTGCTTGTTGGAGCTGCTCCATTGAGGAGTTTTATCTGAAGCCAGCACTGAACTGGGAGAGATTCTGGAAGTTCTCCTTTGTCAAATGCTTGCTATATATTTTTTTTATAATTCTCTGGAACATTAAAATTAAACTGTAAGCACTTCTGTCTTTGTGTCATGTCCTTTGGAAGCCCAAATACAGAAACAGAAGAAGCTCTGTGGAAATAGCAGCGTTTGGACGACATTTTAACTTTATCTGCTGTAATATTACAGCGCCTCTGGCCACGCCCCTTCGCTGCACAGGGTGTGTGCGCGGTAAATGCATGTAACCGAAAAACCCTTGTGATCTCATCAGCCAGGATGTATTTATTTGTAGTCCCCAAAGTTTGTTTACTGTACTGTTACTAAGCTAACTCTGTAAAAGCCAATGTCTCCCTTTGCATTGAAATTTAAGCGTCTTACATTCAGAGATGTTGTTTATGTTCACACAGTTACATTACACATGAACTAAAGTTTAAAATATGGTATCGTTGTGGACCACCTTTTTAAGACATCTGGTACGTTGAAGATGTTTCTTTACATGCTTTTCTTTTGATATGTAGTTTAGCTTGTTTAATACAGCTAGTAAGTTTTGTTATTTTTCTTTCTTTGATTAAGCACCTGTAACTACCTCCTCTTTTTCAGGTTCATCATTTATATATTGTAAATATTTATTCTTTCACTGTATACATTTTCACTTATTTTTACTTTGTGAAGTTTATTTATGAACTAATTTCGAGAGGATCATCTGCTTATAATTGACCACGGCTGGTCCCGCATTAGCTAACACATGATTCACCAATCAGACGATTCCTAAGTCACCATTAATAACCAGAGTTTTCATACCTCAGTCATCTTCGTTTTGAAGAATCTCCCCTTCCACCACTATTCCTCCTCCCTTTTCCTAGATAGGGTGGCACGGCAGCCCAGTGGCTAGCACTGTTGCCCTACAGCAAGAATGTCACTGGTTTAAGTTCTTACCAGGCCAGTCAACATTTCTGTATGGAGTTTTCATGTTCTCCCCGTGCTCGCGTGGGGTTCCCCGGTATCCTCCCATCGTCTAAAGACATTCGACATAAGTGAATTGACTAAAACAAATTGGCACCAAGGATGAGCTCTTAGTCAGCAGTATTTCTCTTCATAGCAATCCCTAATTTGTCATTAGCCATAAATAAGCTGGGGAGTTCTCGAGATCTACCTGAGCTCAAACTCCCTTCTCTCCCTGCAAACGGAAGGGAGCCCTGGGGTCGAGGATCTTTTGAGCTCAGTGCTCTCTCCTGGGACAACAAACCAAACAAGCTTTATAATCAATCATCGGTAAGTATGAACTCTTGAAGGGCAATAAATCCAATTGCAGTTATTTTTAGTTTTCCGTTGTTTTTTTCAATCTTCGTTACACACACACACACTAAACTATTATATATTACGCTTAAAAAATTATTCCTAGATTAATAGTAATATATGGGCGATGTAACATGTAATTGGGGGCTCATCCGGGATCTAATAAAATTATTTCAAACTTTTAATTTTTTAATTTTTTAATTTTCTGCCAAAAATCATACTGACAGATCAGGGAACGAATTTTCTTTAGAACGTAATCAGATAAGTATTAAAATCATTAGGAATCAAGTACTAAACGTCAAATGCTTATCATCCTCAGAGCCAGGGAGCTGTTGAATGCTTTCATCAGATGTTAAAGTCGATATTTAGAAAATACTGCATGAGCTCTGAAAAAGACTGGGATGATGGAATACCATTAGTATTGTTTGCAATTTTTGGATCGACTCAAGAATCACTGGGGTTTTGTCCTGCAAATTTAGTTTTTGGACACTTAAAGTACTGAAGGAAGGGATGCTAAATGAGAAGTCATTTGGAGTTAATGTTTTGGATTACGTTAGCCATTTATAAGTTACCTGTACCTGGTTCAGCATTGATCGCTCGTTTTTCTGACCTCTATAAGGTCTCAAGGAAACTGAGTGAAACAGACTTTGTGGTTAATACACCTGATCGAAAAAGAAAAATTTGCACCTGTCACATTAACATGGTGAAGTTATATTATCCTAGGAAATTGTCTGAGAGTCCTTAACTGCTGCAGTTACTGCTGTGTTTGACTCTGCTGCTATGAATGAGCTGCCATCTCTGGGTAAGTGTCATGATGATGCTTCGTAATGATTTGACAATGTGTGGCAGACTTTCGAATTCTGAAATTCTTGAAAAGTTGGCAGAGTATCTTAATACTTTGTTGGAAGTACAGACACATGATATAATTAAATTGTTGTGAGAATGTTCTATGCCAAGTGATGTGCTGACAAAACCAAACAAACATACTACAGCATGATATCCAAGTACAAGAATGTTGAAAAATGATCTACCTGAGTACCTTAGTCATACCTCTACCTTAGTCATAGTCCTTAAAGCTCACCATGTCTACTCGTCCCAAAAGCTAATGGTACATTACCGAAAGTAAATTGTGCAACTGTGCCAGATACTGTAGCTATCCATTGCCCAGAATGGAAGATTGCATAGACAATTTGGGTTCAGCAAAATTTTTCAATAAATTAGACCTACTCAAGAGTTATTTGCAAGTGGCATTGACGCCATGAGCTGCACAAATTTCCTTCAATACAAAGTTATGGGTTTTGGTGTATGAAACGCTCCCGCAGCTTTTCAGCACCTTGCAAACATTCTATTGTCTGGAGTTCCGACCTGTGATGCATACCTTGAAGATCTGGTGATTCATTCCTGTGACTGGGAGGTGCATTTGTCTGTTCTTCTGTTCTTTTTGAATGGTTATCTGATGCTTTACTAACTTATTAATTTAGCCAAGTGTGAATTTGGTAAAGCAACGATTACATATTTGGGTAAAGAAGTAGGTCAAGGTCAAGTTTGCCCTGTTAGTGCCAAAGTGACAGCTATAGCTGAGTTTCCGGTTCCTGTTTTTGTCATAATTTCTCAACTGTTGTGTATCTTTGACCAATTTATTAAGTCTAAAAACTGCTTTTGTTTGGTCTGAAACAGGCCAGCATGCTTTTGAGAGTGTTAAGGTGTTGCTGTCTTGTGCACCTTTTCTTACTGCACCTTTTTTTTTCTTTTTTTTTTTTTACATCCATTTAAAATAGAGGTTGATGCCAGTTCTTTAGGTATTGGTGCAGTGCTCATACAGGAAGATGAGGCTGGTTTTGATCATCCAATCTGTTACTTCTCACAAAAATTTAATAGATACCAACATAATTATTCCACAATTGAAAAGGAAGCTTTCGCTTTGTACATTCTGGATAGAAACACTAGGGGATTGTAGTCAGTGTATACAGTTACGGGCAGAACTAATGAACACAAGTAAACAGCTTAGTTGGTCATTGATTGTACAAAATTACAACTTAACCATAAAGCATAAAAAAGGATCAGAAAATGTCATTGCTGACACTTAATCCAGGGCTTAATATTGCCTTATGTTAAGTCTTAAGGCTTACGTATTTTAGGTTATGTGTGTGCACTTCTGTTTGTGTGTTGGTGTGGCATTTGAAGTGTAGGATCCATTGTCATTGGAGGATCCACCTTCCGCGTGGATGACATTGGCCGCAGACACTGGAATCGCGACACCAATTGCTTCTCTCTTGCAAAGAGATAATTTTGGCTTTCGTTTGATTTGTGATCAGTACTCTTGTCTAAAAACTCTGTTAGATTAAATGTGTTTGCACTTGAACTCGCCCAGTTAATTGATGTCCTCTTGAGAAAAAAAGACCTTGGTGTCAGGTGTCTGTTCCATGTTGTCGTCATGTGATCCCTTTGTTCTGTTTCCCGCCGTTTTCTAATGTTGATTATTTTCACCTGTGTTTCATTATCCCTCATATGTATATATACCCCTTAGTCTAGTTCCTCCTTTGTCCAGTATTGTATTGCCATGGTGTATTGTCCATGTTCCAGTGTCTCCGTCTTCCCGTGTCTCCATCTGCCAGTGAGTGTATGTTAATAAATCTACGCGTTTTTGATAACTCCCGTGTTTCGTGCCTTTGTGTGCAGACCGTACCGTGACACTTGGAGAGGTTGTAGAAGTAAGTCGTGCGATATACATTTACAACAGCCAGGTTAACTTTTGTATTATTTCATTAGGTTCAGAAGAGTCTGCTGTTTTGTGTATGATTTGTTTTTCAGTTATTTTATTTAAGACGTTTGGTACGTTGAACATGTTTCATTTCATGCTTTTCTTTTGATATTTAGTTTAGCTTGTTTAATACATCTAGTAAGTTTTGTTATATTTCTTTCTTTGATTAAACACCTCTAACTACATCCTCTCCTTTAGGTTAATCATTTAGATATTGTAAATATTTATTGTTTCACTGTATACATTTTCACTTTAGGCAATAAATCCAGTTGCAGTTATTATAAAATGTTACGCCAAAGAAATATCCCGAGATTAATAATAACATACTGTACACAGTCTGTTACCGTCTGTAAGTCAAACAGACCCTTTTTGAGTAGGCTATATCCCCTTAATAATATAATAGATTGATCTTCTGCTGGGTCTTCCAGAGGCGGGAGATAATACCTGTTTCCATCCACCTATTTCCATGCACATTTTGGAATTTTGCATTAACAAAATGCTTAATGGAAATGCCAAGATGCACATACATTTTGAAAATGTGCATAAAAAAATCGATGCGCACAACTGATTAGGATAAATCATTTTATTTGAAAAATCATATAAACTACAATGGAAAAACATTTATAGAATAAATTCCAGTATGCACATCAAAAAAGTCATGTGATTTTTAGTTACGTTTTTTAACTAATTTCGAGAGGAGCATGTAATATGATTGATCCGGCTGGTCTCTCATCCGTAATCAGCAATAATCCAATCAGATTGATTCAAGCCTACAATAAATAGATTTCACCCTACTGCCTTATATTCGTTTTGGAAGAATCCCCCCTTTTACCCCATCTCCTTCTTTTCCTCCTTTACCAGGGGGAGCTCTCAAGACCTGCCTGATCTCGGACCCCCTTACATGCTAATTGACCAGGCAGGAGCCCTGGGCTCAATTATCTCCGAGCTCAGGGTTCTCTCCCAGGACAGCATTTCAAACCTGCTAATAGCGTCAAGCAATACCTAAGTGTGAACTTTTGAATTAAATATAGTGTGATGAGACCCCATTAATGGACAAACCAGCGGACCAACCACATTACACAATATTTGAAGTATAGCTTATAGTTCAGATATAAACACTGATGTTTATGTTAAAGATTAAAATCACCATGTAAAAGCAACCTTAGTGAAGGTTGTTTTTCACATGTTGCTCTTTAAAGGTCTCTTTCCCTTTTTGCTGCTCGGGTTGAGTCTGTGACTTAAAAATCATAATGTAATCCAAACCATGAATTTTGTGATCGTTGCACCACTGCAAAACAGCATTTCAGATATCAGCACTTTATACACTGTTGCTTTATTACATTTTAAGAAGATTAGGGGGAAAAAAAATCTGAAACTGTTGCACAATGAGCACACTTGCGCCCTAAAGAAAGCAGCCCAGAAAATGGAACGTAGATTAGGGCTGCACAATATATCGAAAAAGTTAATGGGTTTAATATTTCATATGTTTGAAATAGTTTAGTATGATCATTATCATATATGATTTTTTGTAATCTAACAAAAATAATATATCTCTAGGGAAATGTTATTGCAAGAAATATTGTTATTGCAATAAACAACAACATCGCATATTTTCCCAATATCATGCAGCCCTAACCTAAATGGAAGAACAAAAAAAAAATCTGGTTCTTCTGTTGGAAAATCTTTATGGATAAATCCAATCCTAGGGTCTTGTTAAATAAAGTGGCCAATCTAACTAAAAGCATCAGCAAGTGTTTCTTAACAGAGCAGCAGTAATGACTTTATTTATTCCTTTACATGCAAGATTGATGATATCAGAGATAAAATAAGCATCACCAATCTGTGTCCTACAGTGTCATCACAATTAGAGCACTGTAGATCATTAATGAATACATTTCAGACTTTTTTCAGCAGTAGGAGAGGAAGAGCTATCTAAACTGGTCAAATCCTACAAATCAACAACTGATGACCATCACTGACCTGCTCCTATTGTCCAATTGTGGTTGCATTTCTCTCTTATGGGGCATTCACACCAGATGTGGCTTGCACGTAAATAAACGCGTGAACATTTCGAGTTTACTCTCTTCATTCGCCTGTGATATTCACTTCACAATAGACGCATCATGGGTGGGGCTTCTGTCTGCCCGGTGACTTTAGTTTCTTTGCTAAATGGCTAACATGGATTTTATTGAGAGAGTAGCTATGCTTTATGTGCTTTAGGCAGACTGAAAAACAGAGTGGATTCGTTCGGCGCTGTGTGTGAGTCCACTAGATTCTTTCAGAGGTGCGCCCAGCTCTGTGAGTTCATAAACTCCTCCAGAAACTATACCTGGATGATGGAAGCTTTCAGCGGTACTTCCGACTGAGCCAAGCTCAGTTTGATGAGCTGTTGTCCCATGTCGGCAGGAGGATTTCCCCTCAGGACATCAACAACAGGTACTATGTCATCATGCCCATACTACAGCAAACTCCTGATTGGTTAATGCAGCGCGAATGTCTGGTAAAGTTCAGATTTTCCAACTTGAGCGATTTGCGTGAATATTGCCGCAGGATGTCTAATTGCTTCTTTGCATTGGCTTCATCCACTTTTGGTATGAATGCACCATTAGTGTTGTTGGTAGTGCTGCATTTGATACTATTGATCATAACATTCTCCTTGATAGGCTTGAAAATTATGTTGGTATTACTGGAACTACATTGGCTTGGTTCAGGTTTTACCTATCTGAACATTATCAAATTGTGTAAGTTAATGACAAGGCATCATACTGAAGAAAATATCCTTTTTATGATATCTGTTTGCATTTCATTTTTGCCTTTTTCTTCTTTATTGTTCTAATCATGGAAGTAAAAAAAATTTTCTGACTGCTTTCATAACTGCTTGCAGGACAGGGGAAAGAGAGACACATTGTGCACTTTTGGTGGATGTTTGGTCACAGGCTTCTGCTGAACCAGCACATGGTGTGATAGATAAGGGGTGAAAATTACAGAGCGCTAGTTAAATGTTACTAAAGCTTTTTTGGGAAAAAAAACACCTGCTATTGTGTATATGTGCATGTATGTGTGTGTGTGCAGATGATTGGTCAAGCTAACCTGTTGAGAGCTGTTCTGCCTGACTACTGGTGAGAAGACAGTTGCCATTGAAGGGAAAAATACAAAGGCGTGGCTGAAGAAATCTCTGCTGAGATTTTAGGGAGCTGCTGTGGACCACCCCCGGCATAAGACTCACGTTGTAGAGGGATTAGTTTTCGCAGCCCAGAGCTCTGAAATGCTTTATACATTTGATTAATTAAATTTATTTAACTTATTTGAAGCCTCTGACCGATAATTGAACTTGGGGGACTAGGGGATAGTCCAACAATACAGATCAAACGTATACTGTGGGATACCATAAGGGTCAGTTTTTGGTCTCTTACTTTTTACATTATATATACTACTATATATGCAAAATCCTCTCGCACAAAGCCCTAGAATACTCTCTAACCCTTGATGGACATTTCAGTCTACATCTTTACTGATTGGGGGTTTAAAAATTGGGGGTGATTTTTGATAGCAACCTGTCATTGGAAGGTCAGATTTCAAGCATCTGTAAAACTGCAAATGTTTAGCTGCCCAGTATTTGAGGGAGCTCCTGGTGTATTACAACCCCCCCCACATTCACTATGCTCAATTAATTCTGAACAATTGATTATTCCTAAAAAATCAACTGTAGGCAGTAGATCCTTTTCATATCTGGCATCTAATAACCTTTCTAGCACAGTTCGGAAGGCAGACACACTCTGACAGTTTAAAACTAGACTCATCTATTTGCATTAGCATACACATAAAACACAAACACATAACTTTTGAAATTTAAATCCTCTAAAGTATTGTTAGAATGCATTAATCAGCATAACTGGAGCCAGCAACACTTTCCAAAAAGACATTATAATTTGGTACCTTATCTTATTCTGTTCCTCCTTATCTCATGGTCTCCAAAATCTTGGACCTGACCCGTATCCTGAGCAGATGACTGTCATGGTCATGGATGAGTGGAGAGCATGAGACTGACTCCTGTAAGATCTCAGTGACAGATGAGTCTTCAAATTGATCCTGTGGGATAGCCTGAACACCTGCAGGTGACCTACTCAGACATGCAGACTCGGACGCTCATTGTTCTCAAACTTCCGGAGCCCAGCCTGCAGTTCTGCACAAAATGTTTGGCCAGAAAAGAACTGGTTAAGCCCAGCTGAGCCTGTTTTTTCTCAAGGTTTTTTATTTTTCCCTTCACTTTCGTCAATTGAAAGTTCACCACCGGCCTGTTTGGTTTGGGACTTGTGGAGCTGCGCATCGTTGGAGTTTCAGATTTCAGCAGTGACATTTGCATTATTATACTGAACTGAACTAAACTGAACTTCAACTGTGAAAGCTGGACTGGAGCAATTTCAATTTACTAGAACTTCATCTTTGACAAAATCTACATTGTAAAAGTGGTTTAGAAATAAAGATGAATTGTATTGTGTGTTACGAGGATAGTGTGGCACATAACTGATGATGATTGGTTAAGAATGCAGGCGATAACGTAAGCGCCACTTTGAAAGGAAGAGATGCCACTACATCAAAGCAAATAAAACTAGTTTAATAGCGTTAATCAATAGATTAACTAGTTAGTCATGTTAATCAAGTTTATTTTGACAAACAACTTTGCAATCACATTACCATCATCAGCTTGCCGTGAGGTAATGTGGGATTTAGCCATACGCAGTGTCCACGAGAAAGCACAGATGTGAAAGCGCTTCACTACAGTTATCAATAGATTAATATAAATGAACATTAGAAGGTTGCAACATTAGAAAGAAACATGCTGAAATATATCACATCTTATTTAGTCACTGAATCAGTGTTTCAACTGCATAGAGATTGAAATGTTAGATGTATTAAATTAAAGAGTTTATACTGTGTAAACATTAATTACACATTGTGTTTACAATATCTATCTATCTGTCTGTCTTTGTTACATTTCGTAGGCATAATTTATATGCTTTATATTTTAGACCTATTTGTTGGCCGATTGTGGTCTGTGCAATAAAAATTGAAATTTTAAAACCATTTATTGTTTTATGTTTCCATACACATAAAACAGTAGTTCTTTTCTCTGGTAATTAGTTACTTTTGTAATGACGCAATTCAGTTACTATTATGATAAGTAACTAGTAACTAGAATTACTTTTTTAAATGAACATGCCCAATACTGTTTATTAGTTACAAATATATTTATATATACTTTTTATGAATGTACTACAAATGAACTAGTCAACTTTTTACTTGTAGATTAAAATTGTAGATCAGTTTCACTAGATTATGTCAAATTTATATTTTTGAAACCAGGGGTCTTAAATTGGCGGGGGGCCATTTCAGTCACTAACAATTCATAGGAGGGTCGTTTTAACACTCAAGCACAAGACAAAAGTGGAAACCTGACGTATTTGATGCATCTTAGGACAACAGACATGACGTTTATATTTCAAGCATTACCTGTCACCAGTGATAATGCAAATCAGCACGTTTATTATGTCACACATCAGCTGCTGAAATATATCTGTGGTTGTTGTGTGTATGGCCGAGCGTTAGACACACACTCAGTCATTCTTCCACAGAGTATATGCAGTCAAAACTCTAGCTTTTTGTTTCTTGTTGTACATATTAAAGGGGTAGTTTAAATTGCTATGAAAATACTACAAATACTAGGCATAATTATTATTCTGTCCCAACCAACTGTATTGTCCCAGTAGCGTAAGAACAGCAGAAAGCAGTTTGGGTAACTTTAGTGACTTTACTGGCAATTGTTCTTCTCAATACCTTTCTTTTTTTTGTAAAACTACAAAAAAGAGGGGGAAAGCGTGTACATATTCACATTTACTTTAACACGTTCAATTTAACTAGCAGTTTGCTAATGTACATAGTTTTTTTTTTTAAATGCAAATCTTAATAAGCATATGAGGAAAATCTATTAAATGAGACCATTTGAATCGAATATTAGCAAAATATTTGTTACACCACCAGCATAACGTGTAAGCCACGAAGAAGTGTTTCTACAACAAAATATAAGTGGTATAAAACTGATAATAATCAAATGACCATTGAATATTAATAAATACAGAGCTTCAGTAAAAATAGAGCACTTATGTTTAAATCAGCCACAGAATTAAAACGCATGTGTGTTACTCTCGACCGTACACTGAGAGAAAATGAAAGTAAAACTAATCTGAAAGCAGTACTTTAAATGTCGAATAGGTGGCGGGTCAAAACCACAAGTGGCTAGACGCGACTGCACAACAATAATAGAGGTTCAAAAATATATGTTTTGGCGGGCTGAATCTCATTATATTTTTGATGTCAGATGCGGGCCGGAGGGCCGGCAGTTTGAGACCCCTGATGTAGACAGTCTAGCAATTGTGTGAGACAAATAAATTGCACACATACAAACCTAAGCACAGTCTGTATGAATTTTAGTTCCTAATTGGAGAAGCAAAAATTCAGAATACCATTAAAATATAGTTTTGTTTTGTTTTTTAAAATTGCATCCTCCCTATCAGAACCACTTCTTCGCTTTCATCCTCGCAAGGAGATGAATCTCATATTTACGATGGGCAATTTCTAAGTTATGGTGTATTGCATTAACCTCATCATAATATAAAGCATTAATATTGCAAATCCTTCATCAACTCGCATTTGGCAAATAGGACCTCATTCCTTTCTTCAGCCTTTTAACGTTTGCTATAGCCTAAATCATGCACCCCAGTGCCACCGGATTGCCGGTCTGGCGCAGAGGCGCCTGTTATGTCAAGTGTGATTTTTCTCAAGTATTCCTTTGCTTTAAAAAAAAAAACTATTCCTTTCTGTCTCTCCCACCTCACAAGGTAGGATATTGGGCCGATATACCCAATATATTATTTTGAATAGCCTGCCCTTTTACTGCATTAATTTTTTGAAAAAGGCTACGCCGCTCTGTTCAAATCAGTGCTTTGAACTGTATTTTTTCATTAAATTGCAGTCCTATGAATGCTTTATTTCATGGATAAAGGCATTATCATGCTTCTTATCATTCATTCATTCATTTTATTTTCGGCTTAGTCCCTTTATTAATCTGGGGTCGCCACAGCGGAATGAACCGTCAATTTATCCAGCATATGTTTTACGCAGCGGATGCCCTTCCAGCCGCAACCCATCACTGGGAAACACCCATACACTCCCATTCACACACATACACTACGGCCAATTTAGTTTATTCAGTTCACCTACACGCGAACACAGGGAGAACATAGCCACACAGAAATTCCAACTGATCCAGCCGAAACTCGAACCAGCAACCTTCTTGCTGTGAGGCGACAGTGCTAACCACCGTGTAAAAGGAACATTGTTTTAAAAAATGTTTTTATAATCTTCGAAAAACTTTGAGAAATTTTACTTAAGGAGTGAATTGTTCCAAATGTTCCAATAATGTTTTCAATAATGTTGTAATAACAAAAAAATAATGTTAATACAACATATAAATATGTGATAAATGTATTAAGAACTTTCAACAATAATGATTTCATAATTTAATAGGAATATTAGAGTAATGTTCTTAGAATACTAGCATAATGGGAAACGGACATTCTAATATTGTTTTAATTAAAATTCTTAGAATATAGATATCTTATAACAATCTTATAGACATCTTATAGCAATATTAGAACCTTATAAAAACATTTTTAATAGCATTCATGTAAGCAAACAAAAATATGAATACTATGAATACCATTTAAATAACATAACATACTGAACATTCTAAGAAATGTGCTGGAATGTAAAAGAAATATAAAAATTAGTGCCAAAAAGGGCCACAACAGCCAACAAGCCTGGAAAACAGTATGGGGGATAAGCAGAAATAAAGCCTATATAACAAAACAGAGGACACAGAGACTACAGCAATTGGAGGATACAAGCGGAGAAATTAAATGAACTGGCACGGGACAAAACACACAAAGAGGCCACAAACATGGCAGGTAATGAAGCAACCAGTAGGGCAAATGTAAAAATAATCTGCTAACAACACAGCATGGTATAGACTAATAGACAGGGGAGCACATGACACACAAAAGCAAACAAAACAAAGCCCATATCCCCATACAAACAGGACAAAAGCAGTCATAAGCTGCTTGTACACAAAAAATAGCACATGGCTGAAGAAAATATGAACCTCACACTAAATAGAACACAACAACACAAGACAAGAGTGCACAGTGAGGGGATTAACACTTAATCCATGCACTCACATCAAAAGACAAAATGTGGAGGGAGATTGTCCAAAACATGGCACTGAAACAAAGCCAAACTTGACAAAAGTGCCAGTATTCAAACACCAAGCTCTGCACATATAACATAGTTGAGCATATGAGAGTGCTCAACACCCATACAAACACTAAATGTGAGTGTCAGGGCTCTGTGACCAGGTTAAGAATAAACCCAAACAAACTGATAGAACACTGGATGTGTTTAGCATCAATATTCAGAAAGTCAGTGAATGTAAATAATCCTTAATTGCTACTAGAGGATGCGGCGTGGTGACTCAGTGGTTAGCACTGTCACCTCACAGCAAGAAGGTCGCTGGTTCGAGCCCCAGCTGGGTCAGTTGGCGTTTCTGTGTGGAGTTTGCATGCTCTCCTCGTGTTCATGCGGGTTTCCTCTGGGTGCTCCGGTTTCCCCCACAGTCCAAAGACATGCACTATAGGTGAACTGAATAAGCTAAATTGGCCATAGTGTATGAGTGTGAATGTGTGAGTGTATGGGTGTTTCCCAGTACTGGGTTGCAGCGGGAAGGGCATCCGCTGTGTAAAACATATGCTGGATAAGTAAGTGGTTCATTCCACTGTGGCGACCCCTGATAAATAAAGGGACTAAGCCGAAGGAAAATGAATGAATGCTACTAGAATGCGACCTAAGTATGCCACAAAAATATCCCCACACTATTAAACCACCGCCAGTAGCCTGAACCTCTGAGCTGATACAAGATATGATGGATCCATGTATTCTGATAGTTTACACCAAACTCTGACCCTTCCATCTGAAAGTCAACACATAAATGGAAATTCATCAAGCCAAGCAACCTCTTCCAATTTTCTGTTGTCACAATTTGATGAGACTGTGCAAACTGTAGCTTCAGTTTCTTGTTCTTAGCTGACAGGAGTGACACCTACTTTACCACTTCTGGCAGCAACCAGACGTTTTTTGCCTGATTAGATATTTGCATATCACTTTACTTTGATGGTCCCTTTATCATATTTTGTTGCTGTAAGGTTGGTGTTAGAGGGTTATGGTAATTTGACATGTATGTGCAAATTTTCTTATAGTCATGGTTATGCATTCAAATATCAGTAGATCAGCAGTTTCTAAAATATTCAAAGCAACTCCTCTGGCATTAAAGGTGCTGTATGCAAGTTTTGACTCTTCTAAAGCATAAAAACACCACAGTATCTTTGCAGATATTTAAGAAACATGCTAAGTGAACATATACAGAATGTCTGTCTTTGTTCTGGTCCCTTTAACCCGCCCAATGACAGTTTAGCTAATTATATTTCAGCACCCCGGGTTGCCTTGGTGGACAACAGCGTATTTCGTTCATGAAGGCTCTGAAAGTATGTGTCTGCGACTGAAAATGCGACCTCCGGTGAACAGTAGCAGCCTATGAAATGAGACACTGATTTAGAGTTCCATATGAGGTTTATATATATATATGTATGTATGTATGTATGTATGTATGTATGTATATATACATAAACGTGTATACACATAAACACTTATTTAACAACATACCAATTTGCACATAACAGCTGCCATATAACATTGTATATAGTAATATATCTGTACATACACTTGTCAATTTGTATATTTGCATTCACTATTTACTTTTATTTTTAAAATATATTTATTATCTGTTTTTTGTCCTGTCTCTGTAATTCTGTTGCACTGCAGAAGCTCTGTCACGAAAACAAATTCCTCGTATGTGTGAGCATACCTGGCAATAAAGCTCTTTCTGATTCTGATATATATATATATATATAAATAAATAATGTACATATATATAGAATATATAGTATATAGTAGTATGGCAATGTCACGATCACCAGCGATCCAGTCTGCGCAGATCGCTGGCATATACACTGATTGCAAATGGACTACAAATCCGCCACTTTATGGACTACAACTCCATACATGCATTTCGCATACACACACCTGTTCCGAGTTCCGGTGATGAGACACACACACACAGACACAGCTGAAGCCGCTCATGAACTGATTACAGGGACTATAAAGAGAGCACTCACACACACATTGTTGCTGAGTCTTGTAAGCTGTATGGTGAACATCACGACGCGGTTGGCTTCCCTTGTTTTTGATCCTGTGCCTTGTTTTGTTTTACCCTGTCTGCTGCCTGCCTTTTGACCATCTGACCGTTTTCGACAACGATTCTGGATTGCCCGCATACATTTGTTTGCCCGTGTGTTGACCATTGCTTGCCTGACCATTCTTAATAAAACCTGCATTTGGATCCTCACTCCGTTGTCAGCGTCCAGTTCCCGTTATAGAAGGCTGGCGACGGGGCTTGCTGCCCAACCCAGTAACACCATTATGCTGGCATCTTCCATACTCCTGTGCCCTGTTCATCAGCCTAGACCACAACCAGCTCACAAGATTGCCGCCTCCAGTCCTCCAGCTCACAAAGTGGCCACAACCAGCCCTCCAGTGCACATAATGGTTACTGCCAGTCTGCCACCAGCTCAGAAGATGGCTTCCTTTTCTGAGTCTGTTCCTGCCATTGTTCCTGAAATGCCATCACCTGAGCCACCAGAATGGCCACCACCACCTGAGATGCCAGAGCTGCTGCCACCACCAGAGCTTTTACTGCCAGAGCTGCCACCACCACCTTCAGAGCTGCCAGATCCTCCAGAGCTGCCACCACCACCTCCAGAGCCACCAGAGTCGCCGCCGCAGCCAGAGTCGCCGCCGCC
>CAIGQV010018552.1:966350-1022293 GCA_903798115.1 Danio jaintianensis | reverse complement strand
AATGGCCAGAGCCGCCGCCTGAGTCCCACGAATGGCCAGAGCCGCCGCCTGAGTCCCACGAATGGCCAGAGCCGCCGCCTGAATTCCACGAATGGCCGCCAGAGCCGTGTGACTTCCCAGAGCCAGGTGACTTCTCAGTGTTTCCTGAACCAAAGCCTCCTGACCCGCTGGGGTTATATGAACTGCCAGTGCCTCCTGAACAAAGGCCTCCAGACCCACTGGGGTTGAATGAACTGCCAGTGCCTCCTGAACCAAAGCCTCCTGACCCGCTGGGGTTGTATGAACTGCCAGTGCCTCCTGAACCAAAGCCCCCAGACATACTGCAGCTCCACGCTCCTGGCCCTCCGCAGCTCCACGCTGTGGGTCCTCCCTCCTGGTATGTAATTGGAGCGTCTGGAAGCCTATACACTGATTGCAAACGGACTACAAATCTACCACTTTATGGATATAACTCCATACATGCATTTCGCATACACACCTGTTCCGGTGATGAGACACACACACACACAGACACAGCTAAAGCCGCTCATGAACTGATTACAGGGACTATAAAGAGAGCACTCACACACATTGTTGCTGAGTCTTGTAAGCTGTATGGTGAACATCACGACGCGTTTTCCTTGTCTTGCCTTGTTTTTGATCCTGTGCCTTGTTTTGTTTTACCCTGTCTGCTGCCTGCCTTTTTGACCATCTGCCTGTTTTCGACTATGATTCTGGATTGCCCGCATACATCTGTTTGCCCGTGTGTTGACCATTGCTTGCCTGACCATTCTTAATAAAACCTGCATTTGGATCCTCACTCCGTTGTCAGCGTCCAGTTCCCGTTACAGGCAATACATGTCATGTAAAATGGCATTCAAACTCACATTATTAGCATTTAACATTAAATAAAGCACATGAGGTGTACCTGAGGTGAACATTGTCATAGTTTTCTTTTGTTCAGCTGCAAGAAATAAAAGGTGTTTCTAAAATATAAATTTGAGGTGTTCTATTGCGTGCCATTGCTTTTATTTAGAGCAAGGTTTAAATTTGCCTTAAATCAGCCTTTAGGCTCAATAGTCAGGCACGCTCCTGTTGATGTTGTCAATCTGGCAACCTGCGCTTGCCGGGAGTCGCCAGAGGAGGGGCAGAGTGACAATGTGTTTTGAACCAGGATTGCAATACCTAGTTCAACCACTGGGTGTCAAACTTACATACTGCACCTTTAACAACCATGGCATTTTAAAGTCAGTGTGAAATCCAAATTTAAAATGGTTATTTTGCTTAAACTTTGTTATTCTTTAGGCAAACAATAAATCCATGCAAGTTATTCCACTGACGAAAAAAAAAGGTTTGTTTTGGTAATCCGTTTGCTTCCTCAATTGGAGTGGCAGTCCTTCTCTGTCGTGGTAGTTTGACGGCTTCAGCCAGAATATTCTTAACTAGGCACCTCTTGTGGATAGATTGTAATGAGGGAATGGTTCACAAAATGAAAACCCTGACCCATACTCAATGTTCAGGTTCAGTTGGATGTACTCAACATACTGAATTAAAAGTCTCAGTCACTTTCAGTCCATGCAAACTTTAAATAATGATGATTCTTCATTCAGTGGTGTTTGCAGATCATTTCAATCATATCTACGTACAGTGCATCCGGAAAGTATTCATAGCGCTTCACTTTTTCCACATTTTTTTATGTTACAGCCTTATTCCAAAATGGATTAAATTCATTTATTTCCTAAAAAATTTGCACACAATACCCCATAATGACAATGTGAAAAAAGATTTTTTGAAATTGTTACAAATTTATTAAAAATAAAAAACCTGAAAAGTCACATATATATAAGTATTCACAGCCTTTGCTCAATACTTTGTTGATGCAGCAATTACAGCCTCAAGTCTTTTTGAATATGATGCCACAAGCTTGGCACACCTGTCTTTGGGAATTTTTGCCCATTCCTCTTTGGATGGGAAGCGACGGTGTACAGCCATTTTCAGATCTCTCCAGAGATGTTCAATAGGATTTAGGTCTGGGCTCTGGCTGGGCCACTCAAGGACATTCACAGAGTTGTTGTGAAGCCACTCCATTGATATTTTGGCAGTGTGCTTTGGGTCATTGTCCTGCTGTAAAATGAACCGTCACCCCAGTCTGAGGTCAAGAGCACTCTGAAGCAGGTTTTCATTCAGGATGTCTCTGTACATTGCTGCATTCATCTTTCCCTCTATCCTGACTAGTCTTCCAGTTCCTGCTGCTGAAAAACATCCCCACAGCATGATGCTGCCACCACCATGCTTCACTGTAGGGATGGTATTAGCCTGGTGATGAGCGGTGTCTGGTTTTCTCCAAACGTAACGCCTGGCATTCACTCCATAGAGTTCAATTTTAGTCTCATCAGACCAGAGAATTTTGTTTAAGATCCTTTTGGCAAATTCCAGGCGGGCTGCTATGTGCCCTTTAATAAGGAGTGGCTTCCATCTGGCCACTCTACCATACAGGCCTGATTGGTGGATTGCTGCACAGATGGTTGTACTTCTGTAAGGTTCTCCTCTCTCCACAGAAGAACGCTGGAGCTCAGACAGAGTGACCATCAGGTTATTGATCACCTCCCTGACTAAGGCCCTTCTCCCCCGATCACTCAGCTTCGATGGCCGGCCAGCTCTAGGAAGAGTCCCGGTTGTTCCAAACATCTTCCACTTACAGATGATGGAGGCCACTGTGCTCATTGGAACTTTTAGAGAAGCAGAAATTTTTCTGTAACCTTCCCCAGCCTTGTGCCTTGCGACAATCCTGTCTCGGAGGTCTACAGACAATTCCTTTGTCTTCATGCTTGGTTTTTGCTTTGACATGCACTGTCAACCCTGGGACCTTATATAGACAGGTGTATGCCTTTTCAAATCATGTCCAATCAACTGAATTTACCACAGGTGAACTCCAATTAAGCTGCTGAAACATCTCAAGAATGATCAGTGGAAACAGAATGTACCTGAGCTCAATTTAGAGCTTCACAGCAAAGGCTGTCATGTGATTTTTCAGGTTTTTTATTTTGAATAAATTTGCAACAATTTCAAAAAATCTTTTTTCACATTGTCATTATGGGGTATTGTGTGTAGAATTTTGAGGAAATAAATACATAATATCCACTTTGTAATAAGGTTGTAACATAAACAAAATGTGGAAAAAGTGAAGCACTATGAATACAGTACATTTCGGATGCACTGTACATGCTTAAAGCCTTGTTCCACAGGTGTAAATGTCTTGAGTTGCTGCCATGTAACATTTGTCTTAATCTCGATATCTGCTTGTGCTATGATATGCATCAAACTCTACACCAAGTCAGAGGTCAGCCAATAAGTAGTTGAGAACACACATTGGGCAGCCACCGGAAGTCAGTGATTTAAGTTCATAATTAAAACATTTAAAATTTTATTTTAATAATAACACATAATATTTACTTTTTTTTTTTAATTATGAACTCAAATCACTGAATTCCGGTGGCTGCCAATTGTGTGTTCTTGACGACTTATTTGGCTGACCAATAAGTGCTTGATGCATGAGAGAGAGAGAGAGAGAGCAATATAAAACTTGCATGTCTTAGTGTCCTCTCCCACCTCTAAGTGTATTGCATCCTGGCAGGGACCTTGCACCATCGTGGAAAAACTTGGGCCAGTCATGGTCCTCATTCTTCAGTCGGGACAAAGATGGGAAAAGCAGATTTACCACCTGAATTTGCTGAAGAAATGGACCCCACCACCTCACTGGATGCCTTGGTCATTCAGTTCACATATGTGTTCATGGAGCAGCCCGGGCAGAGCCATGTCATCCAGCAGGAGATCAGGATGCCCCCCAACGGAATCGTGTGGCAGCGGCCCTATCAGGTACCTGAGGCGCGTTCGCTGGCTATAGAAGTATAGATCACCAGAATGAGACAACTCTGGGTCATCGAAGCATCGAGGAGCCCCTGGTCCAGCCCTGTGGTGATGGTCCTAAAACCCAATAGTACTCTCTGCCTCTGTAATGACTTCTGGCGGCTGAATGAGATTTCCACTTTCGACAGCTACCCCATTCCCCGACTGGATGAACTCCTGGAGTGGAGTGGAGTGGGGGGCCTGGTATATCTCAACATTAGACTTGACAAAGGGCTAGTGGGAAGTCCCACTCTCCCCCGAATCCTGAGAAAAGACAGCATTCAGCAATGGCCACTGGCAGTACTGCGTCTTTCCCTTTAGACTGCACGGGGCCCCAGCACAGCTGAGGAATGGGGGGTGGGTGATGATACTCACCCCTCTGCACTGAGCACCAGCACAGCATTTTCTGGATTCGTCTGCACACCTGCACAGTAATCACTACCATTCACTTGAACTTTCAATAAACACCCTCCAGGAATTATTGTTACACTTTTACATCTTGCGTCTGTATTTTCATTTTCAATTGCGACAATAGCATTTTTGTATATTGTATCTTTCTTTTATATATTGTATCTTTCTTTTAAATTTACAAAAAAAAAAAAAATGTTTTTATTGATATATTTTATACTGCTTTTGAGACACCCAGGGTCTGAGAGTAACGTAATTTCAATTCTATGTTTGTACATGTGGCAAAATTGACAGTGAAGCTGATTTTGACTAACTGTAAGCCTAAATTAAAGGGGTGCTCCAATGCTATTTCATGCATGCATACAGGCTTATTTACACAGTTTTTTTTTCTGGCTTTATCTTATGTAACTAAGAGCCAAAATCCTAGTAAGGGCACATCTCCTGGAAAAGCTTGAGCATGACCGAAGCAAACGCGAGAGCGTGTCTATCACCCCACAGCAGTGCTTGGGTAAGTATGAGCCCCAAAAACTGTACTTATGGATGTGAGGCAAAGCAGATCTTGTTTAGCCATAAATAATTTAACCCCATTCATACATAAGTTTTAATAACTCAAGCTGACCCCCTGTCACACTCGCTGCTCCTTCTCCTAGTCCCAATCACCGCTCTCAGTAGCTACGTTTCCATCCACCTATTTTATGCGCATTTTGGATATGCGCATAAAAAAATCGGTTGATGGAAACGCTAAGATGCGCATAAATTTTGAAAATGCGCATACAAAATGTATGCGCATAACTGAGTAGGATAAACTTTTTATTCGATAAGAAAAGATGCGCATAAACTATGATGGAAACACTTTTACCGAACAAATTCCAGTATGCGCATTAAAAAAGGTCATGTGATTTGGTTATAAGAGATCATGTGATGATAAAACTGTTTGTAAATGGACAAACCAGCAGGCTGACCACATTGTAAAACATCTGAAATGTTGTTTTGGTCATTCTAAAATGCCTTAACCATTTCAGTATTAGTGTTATTATATTATTAATGACCTCCAGAATTGTTAAGAGCGTCTGTGCTCCGCGTCTCACACCTTCAAACGCCACCACGCGTTCACTGCGTGTCAGCATTGCCTTCTGAGGCGCAAGTCATTTATTAAATGAAGAAAAGATTCATGCAGCTTCTCCTACCTCAGCAAATTCCGTTTCTACTGTTGATATTTGGCGCCATTTAATCAGGTAGTGACGATTATTTTGTTCTCTTTGACTCGTTGGATGGAAACGCTGCTTTATTCGCACATCTTTTATGCGATATTCCAGTTTTGCGCATGAAGTTAATTTGCATTTTTGGATGGAAACATAGCTACTCACCATCCACCACGCACCACACCTGTGAACTCTCACCTGATTACTAATCACCCGCACCTGCACCTGCACCTGCAATCACCACACACCATAAATACTCACCTCACTCACTCAGTCAGCGGCTGTAATCAAAGACGCATGGTCCCCCTCGGCTTCTCCAATGCTCTTCCATGGATGTGCTCCTCCTCCTGTGAATGCCAAATGCACCGATTTAAGGGAAGTGACTGTTCTTATGTTGGTGATTGCCTTTGAACTGAACTGAGCTGCTGAACTGTGTATGTGAGATCGCTCACCTTCTACGACACCATTCACCTGCTTCACCTTACTACTATTGTGCATATCACTTGAATAAACACCCTTGAAGTTTATACTTCCTTGTGTGACTGTGATACCCCCCTTCAGAAGTCAATAACTTCAATATTTCCATGGCGACACATTTGATTTATGCCATGCACTGCATTGGAGATTAGAACAGCTGGATTCACTACACATCAATCATCAATGTCTGCTAAACTATATGAAAGTAAGTGGCTGTTTAACTGGGAGAAGAATAGAGTAAACATTCTAGTTACATATACAGTGTATCTATTGTGAATAAAACATTATAAGACGGGTGCCCAAACATGCTTGTTTTTGTGCTATTAATTATGTGTATTAATGTCTGCAAGCTAAGTAAGCTTTATTTTATTTAAAGTACTGATAGGTTATGATCTTTATCAAGCACAGCACTTGTCTTTCTCACTTTGATTTCTTCCGGAGAGAATCGCAAAATTGTAACTTTTGTCTTAACAGTATTAAAAAAATAAAGACTTCAGAGAAAAGATGGATGCAGTGCTAAATTATAGGCACTCAAGACTAACATGATATTGGTGAAAAGTGAGCAGGTTACATTCCCTTTAACATAAACCGTAAACTCATCCCTTAAATCTGATTGACTGATTTGACTGTTGTTCCAGGATCAACATAGATGTTAATCCAGAACCATGTCCTACTTGGTGAAATCACACTAACCAATATTCAACCTCCTTTTTCTCTTAGACAATAGAGTTCACTTCTCCTCACCAAGCTCCACATTTATGCCCATAGCACTAATGGTGTATTATGAGTTAATATGTACATTTTGGTATTTGAACAACTGCAAAATTTAAACTTGAGCATTAATAACCAATGCTTGCCATAGCAAATACGCTAATAATTAAAGTGCATGAACTGACTGGAACATGTCAGACAACATTATCCATCACAAGCTCTTGTCCTTTTTGCCCCTGCAGTGTGGCCTTGTGTGTGCTAACTACTTGAGTAAATCACAGTCATAAAGTATGACAAGAGCCATCAACCTTTACTCAGCACACAACCTTTGCTAAAAAATGATTTGTGACATGCACACGGGTATGTGGAGAAATCTCTCTGTCACCAGAACTGAGCAAAGTGACTCCAACAGATATTAACAGAGAAACGGATACATTAATATGAGGGGCTATGGACTGTTAACTAACTGTTAAGTAAAATGCCATTGTGGGTATGGCTTTTGAATTAGTTAGTCATGTGCCTCAATAAGTAAATTAACAGCACAATGATTCGTTTGCCACTCATCGGCTAATGAATCATTAAAGCAGATAACGTGAAGTTTAAATGAATAGCTTCAATCTGTTTTGGTAAATAGCATGCATAAACACAATATTAGTTAACCCTTTCACAAATAACATTTATTTTAGGTTTCAGGCATTCAAATACACATAACTACTTACTTTTACTCCCAGGGCAATTTATATCGAAGTTGATATTTAGCCGCACCATATTGGTGTTTCGTAACATTTCGTTTTTATGAGGTGAGTTGTTGGCCCCACACTCAACCCCCAATCTGGAGGACCAGGACATACATCCATACATACATACACTATGGACAATTTAGCTTACCCAATTTACCTACAGCACGTCTTTGCACTGTGGGGGAAACCGGAGCACCCGGAGGAAACCCACACGAACACGGGGAGAACATGCAATATCCATACAGAAATGGCAAGTGACCCAGCTGGGGCTCGAACCAGCGACCTTCTTGCTGTGAGGCGACAGCGCTACCCATTGCACCACCTTGTCACCCACACATAACTACTAGCAAAACAAAATATTTATGGTTTGTAAAATACACACTGATGTCTATGGAGATGGTAATAATAATTATTTTGAAATATAACTGGACGATGTGCTTTATTCATGTGATACACACTGTTTATGTTACTAGAACATTTACTGTATTCCTCTCCCAGTTAAAGTCACTTACTTCCATGTATTTCCAGAAGAAAATTGTGATTAAATGTGCTGTAAATGCAGCATCTCTGATCTCTCCTGACTAAACATGGTGGTGCCCATCACCAGTCATATATCAAAAAATATGATCATTATTAACCTGTTTAAAAGAAAACAATACATGTTCATACACATATTTGAGAATCAGAATATCAGATATTTCAATATATAACCAGGATGTTTGTCGATATTTGCATAATATGGGAAGAAAAAATGTTATGTACATAAGTCATTGGGACTACTGTGACACGTGATAAACTCGATGCATTGCAATGAAACTTTAAAGCGATACATTTTAAATATCGGTCACAATAGAAAAACTCATGCAACTGCAGTATCTATAATTTATGTGTTAATACTGTCGGACTCTGTGCTTCCCTGTATGTGTTTTGTCATGTGATTACTGTGTTGTTTTGTTTTCTCACTGTTTTTCCTTTATCCCCAGCACCTTTTTTCTACTTCCCTTGATTAGTCTGTCAATTTAGCCCCAGTGTTTCTCTAGTTCAGTGTCTGGTCATGACATAATTTCCCATCATTGTTGCTTCCCCATCTGTCTCTGGATGTTATAGTTCCTTGATGTTTGGTTGTGTATATAGAGCTACTTTTTGTTATTAAAACATATTAGACTTTATTCCCAACATATTCTCATCACATTTATTGCACATCCATGAAAGAAAGACCACATCCATGTGTGAATCCCCATTTTGCTTTCTCAGTTTTGTTGTCTTTGTTATCCCCACCCCATGGATCACTTTACCACTGATTCTCTGCTTTGTTTGGAGCAGAAAAGCTGTTCCCTTTGGGAACATTTGGACTCATTCCTGCATCTCACTCACCAGACAGCCTTCCCGGATGACTGCCTGAGCACGTTTCTGCTCACCGGACTGAATGTCCAGAGAGGGTACTCACAGGAGCTTCTCAGACTATACTGAGTGGGTGCTGGTGTTCTGTCCCTCCCCAATGATTGCTTGAACAGCCAAGGATGACACCAGCAAGCCAACACCCCGCTACATGGAGCGTATGCCTGCCAATGAAGAAAAAGTTGACCAAAACCATCTGACCAGGTGCGTGAGCTGGCAACAATGCTCTTGGAGGGAGTTATCATGGAGTCTGAATGACTTTGTGTATGCCCAACCCACCTTCCCACTACTGAAGGTGAGCTACATATGGACTCTGGGGACTTAATTAGTGTTTTGGACTATACTGGAGAGTGTAATGGACTGTTCCCATGCCCGCTGGTTTGGTGTATTAAGCACCCCCACTGTTTCCAGACAGCAATGACTCTCAAGCACCCCGCTGTTTCCATAGTTCACTGATTCTCCAGCGCCCCCACTGTTTCCCAACAGCAATGACTCTTTAGTGCCCCTGCTGTTTTTAGACAGGTCTTCCGGGTCCATTTTTTGGACAAATTCACTGTCATGTAGCATTCTAGGTACCTCCCTGGCAAATGATAAATGTTGATGTCAACCTATGCAAACATGTTGGAACAGCCTTTGCATTGTGGGTATGACTGTGAGGACTTTAAATGATATTTAAATTATGGTGACGTTATAATTTGTTATGCGGGTGTGTTATAGGTTTTTTACTAAACAGCAAATTATTTTTTTGAAAATCGGATCTCCCATATAACAAAAATAACCTTCTTCCATTTTAGAAACGTAGGTTTAGATGAGAAATATGTTATCTCCCTTAAAGTTGGTTCATTCTTTCATGACCTCTAGATTGGATTACTGTAATGCACTGCTCAGTGGTTGCACTTTAACCTTTTTTAAATAAGCTTCAGGCCAAGTACACACATAAAAAAAGTACTTTTGTAAATGGAGTTTTTCATCTGTATATAAAAATCTTATCCACATGTGTGCGGTTAGAAAATAAAAAGCTTTGTCTACGTAAAAATGCAATAACCCGCATGCCAAAGCAACAGGTGGGTATATACTCCTAATCGTAAAGGCATGTTGGCCAATCATAAGCATTAAAAAAATGGGTTATAATTGGTTCATGTTGGCAGTTAACTACCCCCCTTGTCAGCTTGTTTAGTTAATTGTTCCCTTGTTTATTTATACCCTGTTCTGTTAGCCCTTCTTTGTTGTTAGTTTTAAGTCACCCCCATGATGTCTGTGTTTCTTTCGTTGTTTTGTTTTAGTTTGGTTTAAATAAATAATTGTTGGCTGCATTTGGATCCTCACCTCTGTTTATTTCATGCACTACACCAGACCTGACAGAACTAATGACCAAACCATGGATCCAGAGGCCAAGATTGACCCAGTAAGCGCTCTCTGTGCCATCTTCCAAGGCGGTTGCCCCGTGAAGAAATATGTGGAGGAATTTATACAGTTCAGCCACCTCCTCCAGAGTGAGGCCGCATTTTAAAACTTATTTTGGAGCGGTTTGGTCTCTAACATTATGTTAAGCCTACCCGAGGTAAACACTAACTGGACACTGGCTCAGTATATAGATTTTGTGGTTCACCATTCACCGTAAGTAACAAGGAGAAATCTCTCCTTGTCTGTTAGAGACATCTACCAGAGCCGTGTGATTTTCCCAGTGCCGCCAGAGCCGTGTGACTTCCCAGTGTCACCAGAGTCATGTGGCTTCTCAGTGCCACCAGAGCCGTGTGACTTCTCAGTGCCTCCACACTCCAGGCCCACCGCAGCTCCACGCTTTTGTTTTAGTTTGGTTTAAATAAATATTTGTTGGCTGCATCTGGATCCTCACCTCTGTTTATTTCCTGCACTATATGCCAGACGTGACATCATTTTATCTTCCTTACACATTATAAAATAATGACACAAGGCTAAATCTATTCCATAGAAATGTGAACAGCAACTACCTTAATTCTCCTTGATTTGCTTTATGTTTCAGGATCCCCCTGAGTTATCTAGAGATTGTGCAGCTGCAGTAGATAACCTATAAGACCTGTCAAGAGATGAGGCCAGGACAAATTATATAGACACACGTTCATTTTTTTTCTGCTTTTGTTTTTGAATGTAAAAATATGAACCTTTTGTAAATCTACTTTGAATTATTGTGAATTTAATCAAATTTGACTCAGTTTTATGGAAAACTCACTGGAACTATGCTTTTTTTAAAATAATAAAAATGTATATACATAATTAATATGACTTATTAATTAGCATCAAGTTCAGGCAAAGACCCTTTGTAAAAAATTGTCACACAACAGTAAATCAATATACTATAGGCAACAGATCAGAGTCTAACGGATGGACATCCTGCTGAGCACACAAATAGTCTTACTGTACAATTAGTCTTTTGAAGTACTCTTGTGTAATTGTAAGAGAGTAAAATTAAATAGGCAATAATTAAAACAAATGACTTCAGAGTGATGGATAGTGCTAATCAGCCGCTTATGCAGTCACACTGGAGGTTTAACCTCTGAAGACAAGAGGGAAGTGCTGGAAAGGTCATTTGTGTAACAGAACATTATGCGCTATGCAAATACACTATCGACTGGCACTGTGGAGAGGGCCTGTTTTAAATCCTTGATGATAACTTTTTAAGAATAGTGCAGACTACTTGAGCTGGGGATTACTCACTTGAAATCAGCCTCAGTAGGACGAATCAGGAAGATCGGGATGGAGGATTATATTAGGTGCACCAAGTAAAGGTTTTGACTGAGATTGATATGAGGTATGCCAGGTAATCTCAACAGAGAAAAGGTGTCCGTCTGAATGAGATATGGTGGGAGTGAAAGTAGTAGCAAGAGCAAAGGGGGTTTAATTTCCCTTGGGGCAAAATGGGCTTCTCGATGTCTGTACCAGAGAGAAAGAAGTAAAAACTGAAAAAGAAGTTCTCCATAAGCATCAGAGCAATTAAAGCATGGCTTCTTCTCTTAAAGCCAACAGGTCAAAGAGAAATTCAATGTAAAAAGCAATATTCTTGTATTAATAAGATTTTCCCAATCTGACCTTTAAAAGTACTGGGTTGGCATACAGTAACCCAAAGGGTCAGGTTGATTCAGGATATACATTTTAGACTTGAAACCATTTAGAAGTTACAACTATTTATAGATATAATTCAGTCAACACTATTGATAGTCTAATGCAGGTGAAAATAGTCATCAAGTTATTAGAATTATCCAATGAGAGATGTATTCAAGTGTTAATTAAACATTAAACCTGTAGGCATGATTATGTTATTATGGTATTGTTGGTGTTGTTTTCCACACAACATCAACTCCTGAAATTAATATAGATGGACTTGTAACTCAGAAATTAATTGAAGGGAAAGAAAACAAAAGCAATTAGCCTTTTTATTAAAGGTGCTGTACGTACGTTTTTGACTCTTCTAAAGCATAAAAATACCATAATATATTTGCAGATATTTAAGAAACATGCTAAGTGAACATTCTTGTTTATCTGAAACACAATGCTGAACTCAGTTATTCTGCTTTGAAAATGTGTGTTACGTGCCGGAACGGCTGTCTTTGTTTTGGTTCTTTTAACCCACCCACTGCCACTTTAGCCAATTATGTTTCAGCACCCTGGGTTGCCTTGTTGGAAAACTGCGTATTTCATTCATTCAGTCAGAAAGGCTCTCAAAGCATGCATCTGTTAGCGAAATGCGACCTCTGGTCGACAGTAGCAGACTCCGAAATGAGACATAGATTCAGAGTTCCACATGAGGTTATTAATTAGCAAATAATATAAATATTATGAACGTAAACATTAGGTAAGCAGGTTACATTGTAACCGCCTGTCCTAACAACACGCTACGTGACGAGATTTGCAGTGATAAGCAATTTGGCAGTTTGCACCAGACGAAACATGACAGATATTTAAATACAGCCATTTAGAAGCACAGAAAATCCACTCACTCACGAAATGGTAAGGTTTATAATCTAATTAATACATATTAAACCTCTTTATTATTATTAAATGTAGATGCTGAATCACTGATATGTGTTGGTTTGCATTATTTCACAGTTCTAAAGTTCAATTTCAAATGGTTTATTTTATTTTCAAGATCTGAGGTGAACTATCTGCTGCTGCTTTCAGTAGTATGCCAATAAATATCAGGTAAAATGGCATTCAAACTCACATTATTAGCATTTAACACTGAATAAAGCACATGAGGTGTACCTCAGGTGATCATGTCAAGTTTTCTGCTGTTCAGCTGCAAGAAATAGAAGCCATTTCTAAAATATAAATTCCAAGTATTGGTTAGAAAAAAACCCTCCTTTTAATATGAAAATATTCCTTCTATTGCGTGCCGTTGTTTTTATTTAGAACACGATTTATATCAGCCTTTAAGCTCGATAGGTAGGCTCGCTCCTTTTGGTCATCAATCTGGCAACCTGCGCTTGCGTGTGTTTTCATCCAGGAATGCAATACCCAGTTCAACCACTGGGTGTCAAACTTACATGCTGCACCTTTAATTAATTAATTTTTTATGCTATTGGATAGTTGATTTTTATGTGTTTACCAAATGTCCCAGTACATTGCCAGGAAGTAAGAGAGGTGAGGAAGATAGAAATTAACTATTTTCAATAAATCCACAGAGACACGCAGTGGGTAGCACGATCGCCTCACAGCAAGAAGGTCGCTGGTTCGAGCCCCGGCTGGGTCAGTAGGCATTTCTGTGTGGAGTTTGCATGTTCTCCCCGTGTTCGTGTGGGTTTCCTCCGGGTGCTCCGGTTTCCCCCACAGTCCAAACACATGCGCTATAGGTGAATTGAATAAGCTAAGTGTGTATGGATGTTTCCCAGTGTTGGGTTGCGGCTGGAAGGTCATCCGATGCGTAAAACTTATGCTGGACAAGTTACATTTCAAAGTGCTTAAAAGCAATTCTACTTAATTTAAAAAATATAGATTTGATAATGTGATACATTTGACAAAAATTTCAAATGTTTTCAATAGCAGTTTTTTTTAATTATATTCCTGAAATGTACTTTTATCCTGAACACAGCCCACATATAAAATATAGACACTCCTACCTGCATAATAAACATGAAAATGTTAGTTCCATCCGAATCCATTCATGAAATGACAGACATTGAGTGAAAATAATTGTAACTCAACCGTTTGGAAAACTAGCCCCACTCAAATAGGGCTATTGTCTGTTTTAACAGTATATATAATTGTTAGGGGGCTGCAGGGTGGCGCAGTGGGTAGCACGTTCACCTCACAGCAAGAAGGCCGCTGGTTCGAGCCTCGGCTGGGTCATTTGGCGTTTCTGTGTGGAGTTTGCATGTTCCCCCCATGTTCGCGTGGGTTTCCTCCGGGTGCTCCGGTTTCCCCCACAAGTCTAATGACATGTGGTATAGGTGAATTGGGTAGGCTAAATTGTCAGCAGTGTATGTGTGTAAATGAGTGTGTATGGATGTTTCCCAGTGATGGGTTGCAGCTGGAAGGGCATCCGCTGCGTAAAAAATATGCTGGATCAGTTGGCGGTTCATTCCGCTGTGGCGACCCCTGATTAATAAAGGGACTAAGCCGAAAAGAAAATGAATGAATGAATGAACTCTCAGGGAAGCTCATCTGCATGCTCATTGCCCTCATTAGGGTCCGACCTGACTGCCATGGCATCCTGAACCTTTGAAGAGGTGTTTTCTTCATAGATGAATCCTGGTTTTCACTGTACAGGGCAAATGGAGGACAGCATGTATGGGAGAAGGGTCTGTTGGGAATTGAGTGGCCAGAGATTGGAAATGATGAAGTACAAATACTTTGTTACTGTACTTAAGTAGATTTTTGTGGTATCAGTACTTCAAAATGTTTCAATTATTTTTTTGCTTTTACTTATTAAAGTTTCATACAATATATGTACTTAAAATTGTAACGTCTTTTTGATTCAATCTATTATACTTAATTTTTTTGTCGTGGCACACTTGCTTGCAGTGTATGACTTTTTCAACCTAATCAATTATGCATTGTACGTAGACTAGTTCATGAAGCTTATCATGAAACAGACAAGGATAGATGTGGATGAGACAGAGGGAGTCAGTGACAAAAACATGACTGATGACCTGTTTACACCGGGTAATAAGATGCAATTTAGTCGATCAAATCACAAGTAGATGAGGAAGACACATTTCCATTCAAATCTGGTGTTAAAATGCTTATAGTTAACTTTAGAGTAAAATGTTTAACTTAAAGAATTTAAATGCTTAGCGTTAGCTTCAATTTGAAAAGGATGAAGAATCTATAGCCTAATGGAAAAATCTGAAATTTAAATAATGCCTTTGGAGTGATAATTCACTTACTGTAACATGGGAAAGGTAGTGAGTCATCAAGAACCATCTGTTGATCAAAAGGGATTTGTGGCGAGGGGGCGGGGCCAGGAGCCTCGAATCCCACGGAAGGAGCTCTGGACTATAAGAGGAGGAACAATGGCAGAGGACACTGAGAGAGGTCCAGGCCTGGACACTTTATGCTTTACTTTTACTTTCAGTTCTCCGTGAGGAGCTGCCGTCTGTTTGTTTAAATTTTTCTTTAAAAATTATTTAGGAGTTCTTCGGTTCTCCGCCTCCTTCTTCCCGATGGCCAGGCGGCCATCAAACATTATTACAGGATTCTTTTAACCTCATCTATTTTAAACAGTGAGTGCTCTCACTCATAAGTCCATCAAAGATCTGGGAACGGAAGGGTAACACGTTATTGTTATGCTTAATTTACATTCAAGGAGAAACCATGTTGAATGAGTCTACCAAAAGGTCTGGGGTGTTCTTAATAAGCATTCAAAGAGAATCAGTATTAATATGATCAAATGGGAAGAAACTGTATAAAATGTCTGAACGGAGAATCATCAGTGTTCATTCTGAACCCAAGGTACTGCCGTGTACTTTGTTACTACTACTCTGGAATAAAACTAAATTTTTCTTCAAGATCTCATCTTTTTTCTTCCAACAGTGAAAGTGCTCACCAGAGGACAATACATGATTCACATTGCCCACAACCCATGATTTTCGCTGCTGCCACCACTGAAACCGATGTTTGGCCTTGGCATGAGTGAGCAAAGTTTTGGCTATAACAGACCGGTCATGTATTGTCAGGGTTCTGCCACTCCGGTCTTGTAAATTCTTGTTTTGGTGGCAGAGTCCAGACACTAGTCCTATCATGTCTTGTATGTTGTGCTCGGCTCGAGTCTGAGTCGAGCACTCGTTTTCTGTCATTGTGTCTCTGTTTGAGTGCCATCGTGACTGCGCTCAGGCTTTGTGCGCTCCCGCTTAATGCGGGCGCGCAAGGTCCGGGCGTGCTCTAGATGCGCGCTCTTGTCCTGGTGTTTCTGTTTGTTCTGTCTGCAGCGTGGTGTTTCATTCCCAGCGTCTTAGTCTAGTTGGTTTCGGTTGGCGCTGGGATGAAACATGCACGTTGCATGTGTGAGCGCACGGTAAGGTGTTTTCACTCATCGTGTGCTTGTTGTCTAAGCACGTGGCTCGGTGTTTACATTGTGGCCGCGTGCTTTGTCTTGTGTGAGCACGCGGTTAATGAGTTCTCTCATTGGCTGCGTGTTTTAGTCTCGTTATGTGAGCACAGGGCTTGTGGTGTTTCTATGTGTCATGTGCTCTCGTCTATTGTGTAGTCCCACCCTCCTTGTTAACCCATTATTAGTTTATCCTGTTCACCTGTCTGTTTGTTAATTATTTCTGCTTATATTCTCCTCATGTCTGCTGTCCTGTGCCAGTTCGTCGTCGTTTCCTGCCTTGTCCTGTCTTCCAGTCCAGATCCTTGCCAGCCTGCCCAGTCTAGTTTGTTTATTTGTTTTGTTAATGCTTTCCCCCTCGGGGTAGTTTGTTTTACCTTTTTATTTATTATTTTTGTGATAAACCCTCATTTTGTACTGCAATTGAGTCCTCGCTCCTTTCCCCACCCCCCAACCGTGACATGTATATTGATGCTGTGGAGCTCCCGATAAACAATTTTGGTGGAAACAGGAGGGTTGAGGTGCACATTTAATTCTGCAGTGAGTTGGGCAGCTGTTGTTTTATGTTTTTCAGAAATAGTCCTAGTTTGTACCCGGACATCCCTTTTAGACAGCTTCCTCTTGTAGCCACAGTTACTCCTGTTGGATGAGGTTGGTCCTTCTTGTTGGTATGCTGACATTACCCTGGATACCATGGTTCTTGATACATCACAAAGACTTGCTGTCTTGGTCACAGATGCACCAACAATTTTTCCTTTTTTAACTCTGAAAATGTCACCCATAATGCTGTGTGCACTGCAATATTTTAAGCAAAACTGTGCTATTACTCTGCTAATTAAACCTTCACACTCTGCTCTTACTGAGAATCCTCTAACACTAAATTTTCCAGTGTTTAGGTTTCATTGTCCAACCCCTGTACAGTATATGCGAGTTGTGCATGATGGCGGTGGGGTTATGGTGTGGGTAGGCGTACGTTATGGACAACAAGCACAGCTGCATGTTATTGATGGAATTTGGAGATACACCGAAGATATCCTGAGGCCCATTGTTATCCCATTCATCCGCAAAAACATCACCTCATGTTGCAGCATAATGCATGGCCTCATGTTACAAGGTTTTGTACACAATTCCTGGAAGCAGAAAATATCCCAAATCTTGGCCAGCACACTTACCAGATATTTCACCCATTGAGCATGTTTAGGATGCTCTGGATAGGCGTATATGACAGCGTGTTCTAGTTCCTGCCAATGCCCAGCAAGTGGACTAACATTCCACAGGCCACAATCAACAACCTGGGGTGCAACAATGACATAACTCATGTAACTTATACTTCCACAGTATGATGCATAGTTTGGGAAATTAATGATGTTTCCTAAAACCGTAGTTTCTTTGTCACAAATCCATCATTTGAACCACGTTAGTTAAAAAGTAAAAGTCTGTAGTGACATGGGTGGAGTAACAACCACTGTGCGAATTATACATTGATGATTGGGGGGGTTAACTTTTTCGGTAATGTTAGTTTGTGTAATACATGCTTTAGTGAGTCAAATGTATGTATTTATTAAGTTTTCTGTTTTTTGTGGGATAGGTTATTTAGTGTATTCTGACCTGATTAGCTATTTCAGCTTACTTTAGGTTAAACTATATAAACTATGCATCTAATTTGACTTTACTTTTAGGCTATATGTAGAAACAAACACCTATTTTTGAGAAAACAGTCTTGTGAACACTTACGGTGTCTATCGGTGCTCTAAATGTGCCATTTTCAGACTGTTGAATGACTTTTTTCTCGCATAGACTGATTGGCGCGATTATGCATGCACAATGGTATGAACAATTATAGGGGTGGTCAGATGGATATCTATTATTTTAATTATTATCATTATTATTTAAAATACAGATCAGAGTGAACTTTTTCTCAGTTTCAAAGGGCTGACCCCCCATACAACTTGTTTTGACATCCTTCAGGTGGGAGCCTTAAGCCTTAATTAGGGGGGTCAATCCCCCCCAAACCCCCCTGTAATTTGCACCCTGGTAACAACACTTGGAAGTGAAACACTTTGATAAATGGCATAAATAGGGCATATTGTCACAAATCACGACTGAACTCAATAATAGGCGGGATAAGCGGATTAATGGCCGTATAAAAAATGGGCTTTAATTTAGATACATGAAACACGGGATGAATTCTCCTGTACGCTGGAGGGAATTTGAGGAGGACTGCCACTGGACTAATGATTTTGGTGACAGTAAATGGGCCAATAAATTTAGGAGCCAGTTTATTACAAACGGTGCGAAGAGGAATGTTTTTAGAAGAAAGCCACACTTTTTGACCGACAACGTAAACGGAAGGCTTAGACCGGTGGCGATCGGCTTTAGCCTTGGTGCGCGCGTCCAGCTGAAGGAGGGTCTGTCTGGCCCTGTTCCAAGTGCGTCGGCACCTCTGGACAAATGCGTGGGCGGAGGGAACCGCGACTTCAGATTCCAGACTGGGAAAATTTGGTGGCTGGTACCCTAAACTACACTGAAATGGAGAGAGGCCCGTAGCTGACACTGGTAATGAATTATGTGCGTACTCAACCCATGAGAGCTGTTCACTCCAGGAGGAGGAGGGATTCTGAGAAACCAAACATCGGAATGTACGTTCAAGATCTTGGTTAGCTCTCTCTGTTTGACCGTTACTCTGGGGATGAAACCCAGACGAAAGGCTAACAGTGGCCCCCAATAAATGACAGAACTCTTTCCAAAATTTAGAAACGAACTGGGGTCCCCTGTCAGAAACCACATCCGTCGGGAGGCCATGAATGCGAAAGACGTGATTAATGACAGCAACCGCCGTCTCTCTGGCTGAGGGTAATTTGGGCAGAGGGACAAAGTGAGTAGCCTTCGAGAACCGGTCCACCACGGTTAATATCACCATATTGCCGTTAGAGGATGGGAGACCTGTAACAAAATCTAGCGATATATGGGACCAGGGTCTCGAAGGCACTGACAGCGGTTGAAGGAGCCCAGCAGGAGGGCGATTGGAAGTCTTAGAAACAGCACAAACAGAGCAAACCAAAACAAAATCGCGTATATCACGAGCCATAGCTGGCCACCAGAATCGTTGTTTGATAACAAATGCCGTGCGACTCACTCCCAGATGACAAGCCACTTTGGAAGAGTGTCCCCACCGTATGACGTCAGACCGAAGCTCCTCTGACACAAAAAAGCGACCCGGTGGGCATCCGAGCGGGGGCGTTACCCCTTCCGAGGCTGTGCGAACCTTAGACTCGATCTCCCATGAAAGAAATAACACTAGAAATAAAAACTTTCTGTGACACAACGGGCTCAAGGGACGATGCGCGCTCAGAAAAATCAAAAAGGCGAGATAACGCGTCATGCTTGATGTTTTTAGACCCTGGTCGATAAGAGATGGTAAAATTTAACCGCCCGAAAAATAAAGCCCACCGAGCCTGCCTAGAGTTTAATCTTTTGGCGGACTTGATGTATTCAAGATTCTTGTGATCGGTCCAAACGATAAAAGGGACCCCCGACCCTTCTAACCAATGACGCCACTCCTCCAAAGCAAGTTTGACAGCTAACAACTCTCTATTACCAATGTCGTAATTTCGTTCGGCGGTAGATAAACGATGAGAGTAATATGCGCAGGTATGAATCTTGCCGTCTGAGGAGGAACACTGGGACAGGATTGCACCGACCCCCACCTCTGACGCATCAACCTCCACCACAAACTGCCGTGATGGATCAGGGGCTACGAGAATGGGGGCTGAAACAAAGCAGCCTTTCAGTTTGGAAACGCAGCTTGCGCTGCACTAGACCACCTGAACGGTGCCTTGGGAGAGGTCAAGGCGGTCAGAGGTGTGGCGAGCTGGCTGAAATTGCGAATAAACCGCCGGTAAAAATTGGCAAAGCCCAGAAACCGCTGTAGGGCTTTACGGGAGTCCGGGGTTGGCCAATCTACGACAGCCTGAATCTTCTCTGGATCCATGCGCAGCCCCTCGACCGACACGATATGCCCTAAAAAAGGAACAGACTGTGCATGAAAAACGCATTTCTCCGCCTTGACATAAAGACCATTCTCTAATAGCCTCTGAAGCACTCGTCTGACGTGTTGAACATGTTCCTGGAGAGAGTGAGAAAATATCAGTATGTCATCCAGGTAGACATAGATAAACTGATCTATCATATCTCTCAACACATCGTTGACGAGTGCTTGGAAAACTGCGGGAGCATTGGACAGGCCGAAGGGAAGAACGCAATATTCAAAGTGCCCCCTGGGGGTATTAAACGCAGTTTTCCATTCATCCCCCTCTCTTATACGGACCAAATTATATGCGTTGCGGAGATCTAATTTTGTGAAAAAGGCCAACCCCCTGCAGACGCTCAAAAACCGAAGACATCAACGGCAAAGGATAAGTATTCTTCACCGTGATGTTATTCTGCCCTCGATAATCAATGCACAGGTGGAGAGAACCGTCCTTCTTTTTCACAAAACAAACCCCTGCCCCCGCCGGTGAAGAAGAGGGACGGATGATCTTGGCTGCTAGAGAATCAGAAATATATTTCTCCATGGCCTCCCTCTCTGGGACAGAAAGCGAGTATAATTTGCCCTTAGGCGGAGACGTACCTGGTAAAAGGTCTATGGCACAGTCATAGGGATGATGAGGAGGTAGAGAAGCAGCTCGAGACTTACTGAACACTCTCTTCAGGTCAAGGTACTCACTGGGCATGTTAGACAGGTCTATGCGTTCCTCCTGAAACACAGAACAAGACACAGCAGAACAAGCAGACAAAAGACAAGACTTGTGACAACTCTCACTCCACGAAAACACCGAATTATAACCCCAATTAATATGGGGCTTGTGTAATACCAGCCAGGGATGACCGAGGACCACTGGTGTGATGGTGGTCTCTGTTAAAAAAAACGTAATGGATTCAGATTGATTGCCAGATGTGATGAGTTTTATGGGACCAGTGGAGTGTGTGATAGAGGGAAGAGAAAGCCCATTGAGAGCGTGGACAGCGATAGGTTGAGAAAGGGGAAGCACCGGAAGTTTCAGACTGTAAGCAAGTGTGGAGTCAATAAAATTACCCTCAGCACCAGAGTCAATCAGCACTTGACATTCATGATTGTCAGAGTTCCAACATAGTTTAACTGCTAACAGAGTTGCAGCAGAAGAGGGTTTGTCCAAAATGATCTCACCCGCCAGTAACTTCTTACCTACTGATGGGTTCTGATTCCTTACTGGACACGAAGCTACAATGTGACCCGCCCTTCCGCAGTACAGGCAGAGACCCTCGGAGCGGCGATGTCGTTTCTCTTCTACCGAGAGTCTGGATCTGCCCATTTGCATGGACTCAGGCTCGAAGGTGGGTGTGTCCACCACCGGCGGAGGTGAAGAAAAAAGTTTGTGCATCGAGACGCGTTGTGTGCGTGGCGTCCTGCGTTGCAGCCTGGTGTCCACTCGGATGGCCAAATCAATGAGACCATCTAAAGTCTTGGGCAACTCCAGAGCATAAATCTCATCCTTGAAGTAGTCAGCGAGTCCATGTAGAAACATATCCCATTGCGCCTCTGAATTCCAGTTGCACTCTGCTGCTAATGTACGAAACTCAATAGAGAAATCAGCAACGCTCTGGTGTTCTTGACGGAGTTCAGCGAGCACGTGAGCCGCTTCTCTGCCTGAAACTGCCCGATCAAAAACTCTCTTAATCTCCTCGGAAAAGGACTGAAAAGAGGAACAGCAAGGCTGTTTCTGTTCCCAAACTGTGGTGCCCCAAAGTGCAGCTCTTCCTGACAGTAAGGTGATAACAAACGCAACCTTACTCTCTTCTATAGGAAATGAGGAAGGTTGTAAAGTTATGTATAGGGAACACTTGGCTATAAACGAGCGACATAACTTGGGCTCGCCGGAGTAGAAAGCTGGTGGCGGAAGACGAGGTTCAATGGCTCGAGTGCTTTGATTTTGTGCTGGAATCACTGCTGGAGTGGAAGCGACCGCTTGCGGGACGACATCAGATCTTAGTGTCTGTAGCTGCGTGGTGAGTTCGGAAACTTGGGTTACCAATGCTTGGATGGCTTGAGCGGTGACCAACATTTGTTCGTCTTGGCGATCAAGTCGAGCTGGACTCTGATTAAGAAAGTCTCTGATCTTGGCAACACTTGCTGGGTCCATGATGTGGTCAGTTCGTTCTGTCACAAATCACGACTGAACCCAATTGCTAGTGGACAGGACGTTTAATAACTCTCAAGAGCCTGATACAGTAGCAGGCAAAACAAGTTTGTGAACAGAAAAGAAACTGTCGACAGGTGGATTCAAGGAGAGTCCAAAAACAAAAAGCAACTCGACTTCGGGATGCGAATTCACCACCAACGGGACTCTAACGAGACACAGACACAAAGGTGAACAACAACGAACTGACAATGTGAAATAGGAGCGCCGACTAGATATAAGCACAGTGATGCATAGCAGCTGTAGCGCGCTGATGAATCAGCTGAGTGGTGCTAAGCAACGAGGAATCACCGGTGACAACAATACCACGTGATCGCACAGATGCCGAAGGTAAACACAGAACCATCAGCCATGCGTACCACACCCACACACACACACAAACAGAAAGAACACACAGACCCATAAACCGTGACATATATTTCCTTTACAAATATTATTGAGAATATTCCCTATTCTAATCTAAAACATAAACCACTTACAATTGTTAACATGTAGCTAACATGTATCTCATAAATAAATCTCATAAAGTCAAATAATGATGTAATTTAGATTTATTTGTTGCATATAATTACATTTAGTTTCAAAAATGTTGTAGATTTACAGAGATGTAAAATAAGCCTCTGATGTCCCTGGAGTGTGTATGTGAAATTCCAGCTTAAAATGCCCCACAAATATTTTTTTACAACTGAAACTGCCCCTTTTTAAGCTTTGATCTGAATTGTGATGTTTTGATGACAGTCACTTTAAATTCAAATGAGATTGTGATCTTTTCAAAAGAGGGCGGAGCTACAAACACCTGTGTATCAGCATAACAGCAGGTTCAAAACAGGACTAATGTTATCTCTGTGAAAAACTGAAAACGTCACAAGAAGTGGCTCAGAAGAACATAGTCTATGGAGACTGGTGTTTCTTTGTGCATCCTAAAACTCCACATTTATAACGCCTCTTAGCCGCTTTGTCTTCGGCAGGTACGGTGTGAAAACTCTAATGGCAGATGGCTGCTTCACACTCAGGGCAGTTTATGCTAATGAGGGAGAGACTGTCACTAATGGGGGTGGACTTTTCTACTCCAATGACATGTACAAAGAGAGAATGTCAATGTTTTTATGAAGTGGGATTATAAAAAAATATAATTAATTAATTGTTATCATTAAAAATTAAAATTTTTGACATTTGTTTCTAAAGCCTAGGTAAGTGTTCTTATTTCAAGAAATCTTAGTATAATTATCTCACTGGCAGATAATCTGACTTGTTTCTAGTATGTAGCTTCTTAAATTGCACTTAAATTCCAGCATTGCATCATTTAACCTATCGATACAGAAGAACCAACAACAACAACTCCAACTCCAGCCAGAGCCCTGCTCTCCCCGAGACTTCAGCTGCAGCCTCGCCAGCAATCGAGCCCTAGCTCCCGCAGGACACCGGCCGGCCACCAGCTCTTCCACCTTCTACTTCAAAATACCTCACCAACGCATCCGCCGTGTCTTCAACCCAATTCTCCAGCAAGATCACAGTCCACAAACTTCGACTAAACACTCAAAACGCCGGCATCCACGATTCCAAATCATCGCAACAAAGCCGAAATCTCTCCCCTACCGTTTCACTCGCGGTACATAGCAAGATTTAAGGAGAAACCTCGCCAAAATAACGACTCTCCAACAAAGACTAAACATGTTTATATATCTCTCGATAGCCGAGTCCAGCGTTACCAGAATGACACTAGCGTCACCTGTCAAACTGGCAATAATAAAAAGATGATAATAACCACCAAATAACTCACCTCTCTAGCCTCCCGCCTGTCCACAGATCCATAACATCCCAACAGCACGGAGTAATTTGACTGCACAGGGTCCAGGCAATCTTATTGCCTATAACATTACTCCACAACCCATTTATACGTCAACAAACAGCCACGGAAAACACCGCTATCACTCAACGAGCCACTGGAGCGCGTCCAATAGAGTAGCGTCTTCAGATGTAAACATACTCGTCACAAAATGGCCGCCGACCTTTTGATTGACAGTTCATTGAACCAATAGCTGTAAGGAGAAGCGCCTTCTCTCTTGACAGTTCGAATGACCCAGCTGCAAACGACTTGTAAAATGACCTTGGCCAGATATGCTTGTGACTCTAACCATTTTAAGATTGCAAGGGTGATGCCATTCAAGCATGGTTTATATTAAACAGTGTCACCATTTTAAAAGTTCTTTGTTCGACGACAACAGTTAATTAAAAAAAATTATAATAATAAATAAATTAATAGAATTAACTTCTTCTGAAAGAGAACAAAGAGCCACAAAGAGTCATAAGCAAGTTTACAATGGCAAGTCGGTTCGGACATGGAAACGGCGAAGCAACAAACTTCTCGCTTGACCGCTATGACTAGGAGGAGGACGTTTCTGACAAATGGAGTAATGTTTCATCCATTGACTGGGTGGTAGGCACATTTGCATTTTTAGCAAATGTCATTTTCACTAAGGGGTTTAAACTCCACTCCACTATCACTTCGCCTACACAGTCTTCAAGAGGTACTCCCAGGACCACTAGCCAAGCCACGCCCCATATCCTCAGCTCTCCTTCCATCCGCCATCCTGCGGGGGGACGAATGCCCACCTCTACCATTCTTGCACATTGCGACAACAAAGCTATACCATGCATTAACAAAAGGCGCTTCCATTTGCTCATGCCCTTACTAAGACGCCTTGCATGGATATCAGCTAAAACAATTCTTTATGCCTGCTGTACATGTACCTTGTTGTTAAAAATCACATTTCTGATTCTCTCTTGTTTCTCATTTCAGAGATTGTGGCAGCCAGCTTCAGAAGCTGACCATCATCCCCACCTGTCCCTCACTATTTAGGAATGATACTTAGAAATGTTAAACCTCCCCCTACATCATTTCTGCATAACTCCCACATCCCTCACTTTACAGTCAGTTGCCCCTAGAACCCTTCAGTTATACCTCCTTCATGAAGTTCATTCAAACACTTCCACTCCCTTTACCAAACATTTTTCCCAGATTTTCCGTCCTCCATCACCCGATCCATCGCACTCCTACACACTTCAAGAAACATTCAAGCCAGCTCAATCACAAGCTACCACAATGGGATTCAATTGTTCCACAGGTCCCTTCCCCCCCCCCCCCCTTTCTAGACAACCCATCTAAACTAACATCTAATTCAACCCCATAATCCACCCCACCATACCTGATCTAACTTTGCAGGATAAGGAAACTCTATCTTTCCTTATCAAGCAAACAGATCTATTACGCATAGGACATTCTATATACATTTGACATCCCCTCCCCCTCACACCCATTCCAAACCCGCTTAGCATTCCACCTCAGGGATGCCAGGTGATCCCTCCAGCCGACTTCCACCCACATGAGTTTCTAGGCACCCCACAATCTCAGATCTAACTTGCCGGATAGAGAAAACATTTCTTTCTTTATCAGCAGAGTAAAATCGATTATATTCGCAACGGCCACTTCATTTACATTTTTAACCTCCCCTCCCCCACACACCAAAACCCTATTAGCATTCCTACAGCTTAGGAATTCACAAGACCCCAACCCTTCCTCCCCACTTTTTACTGATGACGCTAACCGTCCAGTAACTCGTTTTTGGTTCCAAAAACACCTAAAAGAAATACTATGCATATCCGGCTCGCCCCCGAATCATTCTCCAGCCATTCCTTCAGAATTGGAGCCATCACTACAGCAGCACACAACGGGCTCTCCCAATACCAATACAGGCCCTTGGCCACTGGTCCTTGGATGCCTTCAAACCTACATCCGACTCAGTCGATATCATCTCTAGGAAGCCCAGCTGTCTCCCACCAGATGACATCCACCATCCAGGGCACAAGGGCACGAGCATGACTCTGCCATTTCCTTTTCTCTTCCCTCTCTCTCTTCTTAGCGCGAGCTATACTCCGCTTCCCCCCCACTCACTCCCAGTCACCACAGCTCTATCTCCCACGGAGTCTTAAGAGCTTCGACTCCCCCGGAGTCACACCAAGCCTATTTCCCCGGCCACCCCCTCACCTGTCACGCTTCCAGCAAGAGCCTCCCTGCCCCCTCCCTTTCCCCTCTCTTGCAGGACCCCTACCCCCCTCGGGGCTCCATTCCCCTAGAGGACCCCAACCCCCCACCACCTCTAACTCCCTACCCCCTTTCCAGCGTTGATTTATTCGGCTACTTTTCCTTCCTTCAGCGTTGAGTTACTCCGCTACTCTCGTTTTCCTAGCGTTGAGTTCTTCCGCTACTCTTTTCTTTCTTCCGCATAAGCCATCACTCCCCAAGCTCTGACTCCCCTGGAGTCTCCCCGAGCTAGGACTCCCCCGGAGTCCCGCCCAGCCCACCTCCCACAGGAGTCTCCTCCGCCCACTCCCTGTCCCAGACTCCTGTAGGAGGCCATGTGACAGCTCTAACTCCCACGGAGTCGCCCCAAAGCTCTGACTCCCCCGGAGTCAATCACACAGCCCCACCCGCCCAGGCCTTTATATCCTTCTTCTTTACTTTTTCTAGCGTCGAGTTCCTCCGCATCTCCTGTCCTATATTTCCTAGCGTCGAGTTCCTCCGCATCTCCTTACCTTCCTTCTAGCGTCGAACGATCCCGCTCTTTCCTCCACCCCCCCTCCCCTCTTCCCACCTCTAACTCCCACCCCCCTTCTAGCGTCGATTTACTCTGCTATTTTTCTTTTTTCAGCGTCGATTCATTCCGCTACCTTCCTCTTCCTAGCGTCGAATTCATTCCGCTACTCTTTCTTTCTTCGCATAAGCCATCACTCCTCAAAACTCGGACTCCCATGGAGTCTCCCCGAGTTTAACTCCCTCCGGAGTTACGCCCCCCCCTGCCCCATTTCACCCCCCTCTCCTGCAGGAGCCCTCACCAACCAAAACCTACCCCGACTCCCGCAGAAGCCCCCCCAGAGTCTGACTCCCACGGAGTCAACCACAGCCCCTCCCAAGCCCATACTCAGACTCTCCAAGAGCCTGTTCCCAACTTCGCTCCCGCAGGAGCCTCTCTTCTCTCCGTCAATTTTATACCCAGCAGCCGGGTATAGCATTGATCTTGCCTTTTGGGGGGTTCTTCAATACGCGGCTGCTGTCCCGAGCTAAAGGCATTTTGGGGAGTTCTCGAGACCTACCTGAACTCAAACTCCCCTCTCGCCCTGCAACGGGAGGGAGCCTCGGGCTCGAGGATCTTATGAGCTCAGGGCTCTCTCCCGGGACAGCATGCCAAACACACTTTATAATCAATCATCAGCTAAGGGCGAACTCTTGAAGTGAAGTTTATTCATAAACTAATTTCGAGAGGAGCACGTGCTTATGATTGATAACAGCTGGTCTGCATTAGCTAATGCATGTTCCACCAATCAGATGATTCCTAAACCACTATAAATAACCAGAGTATTTTACCTTAACCATCTTCGTCTTGAAGAATCCCCCTTCCACCCCTACTCCTCCCCTTTTCTCGAAAGGGCAGCACGGAGGCCCAGTGGCTAGCACTGTTGCCTCACAGCAAGAATGTCACTTGCCCAAGCCTTTACCTTGCCAAGTTGACATTTCTGTGCGGAGTTTGCATGTCCTCCCCGTGTTTGCGTGGGTTTTCCCTGGGCTCTCCGGTTTCCTCCCACAGACCAAAAACATGTAACATTAAGTAAATTGACCAACCAAATCGACACTATAGACGAGCGATTAATTCAGCTATTCTCTCCATAATTATTTATATTCGAATCCACCTTCACCAAGTAGGGGAGTTCTCGAGAACTACCTGAACTCAAACTCCCCTCTCGCCCTGCAACGGGAGGGAGCCCCGGGCTCGAGGATCTTATGAGCTCAGGGCTCTCTCCCGGGACAGCATGCCAAACATGCTTTATAATCAATCATCAGCTAAGGGCGAACTCTTGAAATGACAAATGTCTAAAACATCTGAACAATGTCTTTAGATGTTGTTAACGTAGTATAATAATAATACATACCTCCATTGTGGCTATTACCTCCTCATGTTTACAGTATATTCTAATAATTCAACAATCTATAATACATTTTTCCATACATAAGGAAGAAAAAAATAGCTGGGGCCATGAAAGTTTCAGAAGTTAGCTGCAAAATAAAATCTGACTATATTAACCCAAGTGTGTGAACAGAAATTGACTTAATTGAATAATTTACATAAGTTCACAAAAAGTGTGATCTTTTAGCCATTTTAAAGCCTTATTTTAATGTATGCTTTCATTTTTTTTTTTTTTTTTTTTACATTTTTGCCGTTATTTGACAGGACAGTAGGTAGACAGGAATTAAGGTGGAAGAGGGGGGGGGGGGGGGTTACGATCAGCAATTGTCCACAAACCGGGATACTAACTCAGGACACCCAGAGCGCTGCCGCACCATATGTCGGCACACTAACCACTGGGCTATGACGCCGCCTTTTGATTTTAATTAACAGTAAAACATTAATTAAAAATTCATTGTTAAAGGAACACTTCACCTTTTTTTTTTTAAATGTCGCCCAGAGTTAAATAGTTGACTTGAATATTACATATTTGCATTACTTTCTTTTTTTATGTTTATAGTTTATATATAAAATGAACGCCTCATCTTAGTTTGCAGTGCGTTATGCAAGGGTCATTATGCATTATGCTTATTTTCAGTATATTGTTTGATCCGTAATGTTAGATTATGTATTTTATAAATTAATTGTTTACAAGGACTATTGTTAACTGTAAACCCCTGAATGGAAAAGCTTGATTAGTTGGTCAAACACATCAAATGTTCGTGAGCCTCTCTCTCATGTCTCCCTGGTTTCAAGGCACCCTCTGAAAATAGCCCATTCCTACAAACTGTGTAATATCATTCCACCTGGTGCAGGCATGGGGAGTTTCTTGACTACTACGTCACAATGAGAGCGTATTGGCTTAGAAAATAGTCATTTTTCATTTCCAGTCGGTTTTATTACACTATGTATCTACAGACAACTCAAGCTTTAAATAGGAAAGTTATCAAAACGTTTTTTTAACAAAATGCTAATGGTCAAATCCACTTCAATACATTATGCTAAGCTAGCTAAAAGTGACCCCGCCAGAGCAAGAAATCGACTGAATGTATTCAAAAATGGTTCAAGTCAATTGTTAAAATTGCACCACCACTGTTCATTTATTTGTAATTGCAAAATATACTATTTCATTCATTTTCCTTTGGCTTAGTCCCTTTTTACCAGGGGTCGCCACAGCAGAATGAACCGCCAACTATTCCAGCATATGTTTTACACAGCGGATGCCCTTCCAGCTGCAACTCAGTACTGGGAAACACCCATAAACTCTTGCAATCACACATACTCATACACTAAAGTCAATTTTGTTTACCCAATTTACCTATAGCGCATGTCTTTGGACTGTGGGGGAAACCGAAGCACCTGGAGGAAACCCACGCAAACATGAAGAGAACATGCAAACTCTACACAGAAACGCCAACATGCCCAGCTGGGGCCGAACCAGCAACCTTCTTGCTGTGAGGCAACAGTGCTAACCACTGAGCCACCGTGCCGCTAACATATACTATTTCAGCATATCAATTACTTACTTACTCCCAGGTCCATTTTTATATCGAAGTTGATGTTTAGCCACACCATATTGGTGTTTTGTAACATCTATTATTTTTTATTAGGTGGATTGTTAGCCCAACGCTCAACCCCCAACCTGGAGGACCAGGACATACACAAATACACTACGGACAATTTAGCTTACCCAATTCACCTACAGCACATGTCTTTGGACTGTGTGGGAAACTGGAGCACCCGGAGGAAACCCACGCGAACACAGGGAGAACAAGCAAACTCCACACAGAAATGCCCAGCTGGGGCTCAAACCAGCAACCTTCTTGCTGTGAGGCGACAGCGCCACCGTGTCGCCCCCAGCATATTAATTAGCAAGCCATATTTTGTTTTTCATTTGCACTAGTCTTGGCAGATTGCATTGGTCATTATGGAAGTGAACTGCTGCCCTGTGTTCTTTAATTTTAACACTGTCAGTGGAACCCACATAATTTTACACTCCTATCTACTCTTTTATGTGATCGCACTCGTGCTAATTTGTGGAAAATCTGGTCTAGTAATATCACTTTCTCACAAAAATTAGAGACCGTATTTCACCTGATACAGGGAAAGCTGTGGTAATTTTTTCACTCCGACTTGTATTACATTAGAAACTTCTTTCTTTGCTTTGAAACTGTTGCCAAGATACATCATCTTCTCAGTAGACGTAATCCATGTTTAAGATATCCTTGTGAATTCAGCTTATGAGAAGGGGAGAAAAATGACATTTCATTTCTGCATTCATGCCATCTTTTATCAGAATCTCAGACAGCCATGAAGACTGTCACCTTTCATTTGCTCGGGCACAGAGGTGAACCCGGCTTAAAGAGAAGTAGAGCTGAAACAAGTCAACATAAGGAAAAACCTTTAGGGCTAACAGCTCTCAAAAATATCTGCCCTTACAACAATCCTCTCATTTGGAGAGCTGCTCAGAATGCATCGGGAGGGCAAGTCAGTTCATCTCAGCACCAATTCCAGCATAGGCTGTGCCTGCCATGATTCATTTTGCCACGTTTAATCAAAGTGTTTCTTTCTATATCTGTTGGAGGACTCCCGAGTTTCTTATGTAATCTAACCTAGTCTAAATTTGTTGTGCATCCCTATGCCTCTGCACTTCATTAGATGCTACATTTCTGCAACTCAGAAATGGTTAGCTGATGCTGGTTTGTGTTGTTCAACCTCCATCTGTTAAATGCTTCAACTTTAGGTTGAAGCACTTCATACCCCTGAATGTCTATTACATAAACCATTTTTTATATAGTATATGCAGAGAATAACAGTTATGTATGACCTTATACAACCACATACAAGACCAGAAACCCCACTGTGGCAATTTTCATTATATAAAGCAATATAGCTGCACATCAGCATTGCTGTGATTTGGCCATAGGCTTGAGGCCAGAGTTCAACAGCACAAGTGTATAAAAAATCTTTCTTCCACTGCAGATGGACTGAAGTTGATTGTGCTAACAGTCGAGTCCCTTTTACTAATTCAGAAATGTCACTTTAGAACTCATATTGAAATTATTTCATTGCATAGTGAAGAGTATTGTAAACACTGACCATGTTTTATATATATAAAGTATAACAAATCTGTTTTCTCGAAGGGTGGTCTCATTTGAGAATGTGAACAATGAACAGGCAAGCTGGTAGGCCCATCTCTGCAATTACCAAACCACCTTTTCAATTAGGCACTATCCTTATGAATAAACCACATATTTGATGTGAACTACATTCACTAGACATTGGAACACTGAGTGTGACATGATAACATCCTCAATGTACAACATAGAAACTGGAAAATATATATGTAACTGATATTTTCCACATATTAATATTATTAAGTTTTTAAAAGTTTTCAATCATTAATCATCTATAAATGCTTACTAGAGTGTTGTGTACCTGTATAACTATGTTCATTTGTGGTTACATATAAATAGATAATGGTTTCTTTGTTGTGGGTGATTTGGTTCAAGTGATTCATAATTTGTGCTTCAGAGTTTCATTAAGGGAACATAGTAAGCATCGATGCTGCCTGATTTTCACAGGGAGCATCATGGGACATTTTAAGAAGTGAATGTTTCAGTGCCCTGGAAAAAAATTGCGATTAGGACAGCACTTAAAATGGCTGATTCCCTGACCAGTACCCTGTCTACTGAACAAGGGAGCTGATTGAGACATGCCCAAAGACTACCCAAACAAGCAAGTAAAAATAGACAGCACGAGCAAAAGCTGGGCCCTCAGTTTCTGGCAATCAGTTGCCGCTAATAAGAGAGAGAGAAGTCACTTAAACTGTGACAAACACAAGTAGCATCAAAATATGGTTGTATATCAGCACTGCTGTGATTATCTACCAGAAGTTAAAATCATAGCAGTGCAGATATTTACTCAGTATACTATAATCAAAAACAATCTAAAAAAAACACAAATCATTACAAAAATGCAATATGGACATGGTTTGCCAGTACTGGGTTGCGGCTGGAAGGGCATCTGTTGCGTAAAACATACTGGATAAGTTGGCGATTCATTCGGCTGTGGCGCACCCTGATAAATAAAGGGACTAAGCCGAAGGAAAATTAAGGAATGAATATGGACATGGTTCCAATTTGACATGTTTACTGTTTCTATAGAAACAAAAATGTCTCAGAATATGAGCCAATTTGAGTAGAATATATGGTGTGTCGTCTTGTAATTATGGTCTTTTCACAATGATGTGAATGCAGCACAAATACTTGCTCTGTCATATTACAGATGATACAGAAACTTGTGACCAAACATAGGTGGTTACTGACACTGGGCTTTATGAATTCTGTAGAGATGAACACAATGAATGATTTATGACTTATAAATATCCAATCTTTCATCACAAACCATACACAGTATCTGATCCAGTTCACTTCACAGAAGTCTAAGTGATTCAGAGGTGCTGTCTTGTAGCATTCATCCAGAGAGGCCATGCTCCTGTACGTTGCTGTTGACAGCTAACATGTCTGTCATCTTCCACTGTAAACGCTCAGCCACTCTCCAATCCAACCTTCCCTTCACCTTTGTCATTTCCAGACAAGTCCCAGTGGATTTCCTCAGCCCTGCTTGACCCTGTTGCATTTCAGCCATAACCATCTGCCACCAGTGAGGTCTAGCCGTGTTGCATAATATTGACCAAGTTCAAGCCTGGGATAATGCTTTCGCTTCCTAGTCACTCCATATAAGAAATCAATCTGTGGATATAGAACACATGGGGATGGGAAACGATGACTGAGGAAAGAAGGAACAACATCACTGTAAAAGGACTGAATACACAGTGCTGACTGTAATTGTGTTTAAAGCCACTGGATTGGTCAGCAGATGGCTCCGGAGAATTGTTCAACCTCACAAATGCCAGCTAGGGCAAAAGTCCTACATATTTTCATGAAAAATGTCTATATGAGCAAAAAGTTCTACTTTTATAATTATGTAACCCCTTTAAATCATAGATATGTGATTGAATGTCTAAAGCCCTGCTGACAGCTGTTTAAAGTTGTATGTGTTTGTGGTTAACATTAACCAATTATAAGGCTTCTCTGTAAAAGTGCATTCAATCTTGCTCTATAAATATTCAACCTAGGCTTATTCTGATTACGTACCCCAATATACATTTCTGCAGAGCACCAAATACATCCCAGGAGCTATGATTTTTTGCAGTTTTTGTTTTTGCAAATTCGCCAGAGGCCGCTGTGTATGCTTTTTGAGATCTCAAATTTCTCTCGAAAGTGCCATTCGCGCCTGCTTTTCTCACGTAAATCCACCAAAGGCCGCTGTCGACTGACTGATCGACTGGCCCACCCTCCTCCTTCCCTAAACCCAACCGATAGTGTTTTCAAAAGCACTGATGACCAGCACCCACTCACTTCCCTAAACCCAACCGATAGTGTTTTCAAAACCAATACAGAAAAATACAGCCTGATTTTTACCACGTTTTAGATTTTGCCACATTCTCACCCTGTTATTTACTTGTTTATTTAATTTTTTGGCTTTTGTTTTTGTCTTACCTGCTTTCTGGAACCGTTCCTTGCTGGACTCCCGTCGTCATGGTCAACTCCGCTATGGATCTCAAATCCTCTGATGTACACAGCGAGCCACTGGACAAATTGGTAACAGCGGAAAAGCCATCCAGACGGAGGTAAGTGGTCAGCTGGTAAGCGCGAAAAGGAACGGCCTCAAACCGCCCTGTAGTGTTCATTTTAAAGATGAAATGCAGCCATACGGTTCCTCTGGCTACATAATTCGCGATCTCCAGAAATGTATATAGGGCTACGTTTTCAGAATGAGCTTATGTTGGAAATATTAGTGGATATTAGAGAAAAGACTGATTATCAAGCGTTATCAAGTGTCAAACTTTTGTTTGCAAATGTAATAAAAGTACAGAAAAGTATAGTGTTATCTATTTACCATTTATATGTAAATCCACACTTCTTCCACTAGCACTTACTTACCTCACAATCAATGAAATCGTCATAGCATATAATAAATTTGTTGGCTTTGTGACAAATTGTGTATTTTTCCTTTATATGTATCCATACACCACAAGTAGGCTTTACTTGCTTGCTTCCTTTTCTTCCGTTTATAATAATTTATAATTATTTCATTCATTTATTTTCCTTCGGCTTAGTCCCTTTATTCATCAGGGATCGCCACAGCGGAATGAACCGCCAACTTATCCAGCTTATGTTTTACACAGCGGATGCCCTTCCAGCTGCAACCCAGTACAGGGAAACATGCATACAAACTCATTCACTATGGCCAATTTAGTTTATTCAATTCACTTATACCGTATGTCTTTGGACTGTGGGGGAAACCTACGCGAACACGGGGAGAAAGTGAAGGAAAGTGAGATCCGGGGGGTGTCGCGGATGAAAGTGAGGGGACTGTTTTACTGTTTCGCAGATGAAAGTGAGGACCGGGGGGGTGTCGCGGATGAAAGTGAGGGGACTGTTTTGCGGATGAAAGTGAGGACCGCCCTCTATGGACGCGCCGGCCCTGGTTGTCACGATACTGGAATTCAATAGCAATCGATACTGAAGTTTTAAAAAACGTCCATTTTCCGCTAACATTTCAGCGCCACTGAGCACGTTCTTAAACAGCGCTGATTTGCCATTGTGTTCACATACTCAACAGAAATGACTATGATTGCTCGTGATGGTCATCAGTTCACCGAACTCACCACTGTTTACTGAGTGCAACCACAGACACAGGAGCACTGGAGTGTTTCAAAGTCACATTGATCAGCTGGTTTGTATGTCAGCTGACATATGAGCGATCCTCTGATGAATCGTGGCTTTAAAACACTCCAGTGGCCCTGTATCTGTGGTTACAATAATTTAAATATTGGCAACAGCTGTATGTTTTTTACTGAAACGTTTAGTTAAGAAAACAGTGTTGTGTAAGGCCCCGCTTCTTCCACTGGCACTTATTTGCTTCCATAAATTGACCATTCTGAAGAGAAAAACGAAAATTCTGAGATGTTCAGTTCCATTTTCCAGTTCTAAGTTCATATCTCATAAACCACTGCAGTCCAGCAATACCATTTACATAGAGCCAAATAAACCAAAACCACATCTTTGTGAAATAAACCATAAATCCTTTTTCTTTTTATTTGATTGTCAGAAGTAAAAATACTGTAAAGTAATTCCTACTTTTCCACATACTACCTTTTTAAAATAATATTCAATATGCAGTGTTGCGCTGAATGCAGCCTTACCATTTTAACATTACCAACAGGTAAATACACTGTGCACTCGCACTGTGTCAGCAGTAATTTTCTAAAATCAAATGTTTAACCAGACGACAGTGTCAGGCAGTTATCCCAGCAAATGTTACCATGAATGACAGTAATGTATTCCAGTGTGCACAGAGTTTAAAAGCAGCCGACAAATGAAACTGTAATGAATGGGTCTCTAGCTACGCATGTTTTTCATCTGCTGCCGAGGAGCGTTCAATATAACATAGTTCAATAACACACAGACTTAACGATTGGATTTTGATGCAGATCTAGATGCAGATGCTTCCTTTACTCTTCAATTCCGTTTCTGTTCCTCAAGGAAACATGAAATAGTTAACATGCAGCTCAGTGGCACGCATGAAGAGAGGCAGTGCGTAGCTGTCTCCAGGGACTCGCTGTGGGGAAGAACCAGTAGAGCAGAACTGTCCTGTAGCATCAACCACAGACAACTCGAAACTGTCCCCCATCTGGGGTCAGTAGGATCTTCCCCCTCGCACGCAAACATCAAGGCCTTCCCGCATTGACTCGCCTCAGCTGGAGTGATTCACTCACTCACCCTGTGGACCCTCACCAGCATATGGCCGATGAGAGACATGACAGGCTGTGTTAAGATTAGATCACCAATGAACGAGATAATGCTTGACCCAAGAGCTCGTGAGAGCATGTGTGAAAACCCCGAGATGATGTAATAAATAGGAAGATGAATAGGGTTCGCAGATCCCAGCAGTTTTTGTGGCCTGGAAATGCCTGCAGGTTATAGATGCTAATATAGAGAACATGAAGATTGAGGAATAAAATATCAAGCGCATTTCATATTTATGATACGAAACTATAATTTAAACACAGGCTCATTGTGAAAATGTACCCCCATATGTACCCCGGACTTGTGACACAGGGAGGAGTTGACCGCGATGACGGGGTTTGAGTCCGGTGAAGAACGGTTCCAGAAGGCAGGTAAAACAAAAGGCAAAAAGTAAAATAAACAAGTAAATTGGTGAGAACCAGTAAGATCTGAAAATGTGGTAAAAATCAGGCGGCCGCAAGGGCTTTTCTTTTTCTCGATTGCTTTTGAAAACACTACCATTTGGTTTTAGGGAAGGGGGTGGTTAGGTGCATCAGTCGGTCGGTCAACTTATCCAGCATATGTTTTACACAGTGGATGCCCTTCCAGCTGCAACCCATTACTGGGAAACATCCATACACACTCATTCACACACATACACTACGGCCAATTTAGTTTATTCAATTCACCTACAGCGCATCTCTTTGGACTGGGGAAAATGGGTGCACTCATTCATTCCGCTGTGGCGACCCCAGATTAATAAAGGGACTAAGCCAAAAAGAAAATGAATGAATAAGATCATGTAGAATGTGTACTTTATAAGTGCTAGCCAATATCTTAATAATAGGCAGGTAATAAGCCACTAGTTAGTAGTGAGATTTGGTACTTAAACTAAAGTGGGTAACACTTTAAGCTGCGGTCACACTAGGCTTTTCTCCCCACAGACTTCCATTCATATGCACACGAATGCGTCAGACCGGAAACGAAAGCTCGTGCGACAAGTTTCTCTGACCTGCGAAATCGCATCATGTGACCACGTGAGACCAATCGAAGATCAAAACATGACCTCTCTGGACAGAAATTTAAAATATGGAGCAATCGCTTGCTTTTTAAAATGTCAAATCATCTTGTTTAATACCGCCCCTTTTCGCAGCGTCGTACAACAGAATTTCGCATACTCAAACTCTAGTGTGACAGCAGCTTTAGTGATTGCACACTGTGAACAATCTATTGTTGTTCTAATCACCTTCACCTGTTGCTCATCACCCTACATAAGCCTGGAACATTCATTCATTCACTGTCTGATCTACTTGTTAGAAACTGGACTCATTTCTCTCCAGCTCGATATCCCTTACCATTCGTTGTATCCTGTTTGCCTGTCTGTCTGCTCACCGGTTTGCCTGTTATTCTGACTGTGACCTCGTCCTTTGATTCCTGAATTGTGTTTACCTCCATCACCATCATCTTGTTTCAGTTATCAACCAAAGTTAAGTCCTGTTTGTTTGGTTTTCTTCTGTTATGTTGGTATTGATGATATTTCTGTTCTGAACAACCTCCTTTACATTGTGGCTTTTTTTTTTTTTTTTTTAAACGGTGTATAACATTTCATAAAAGGGTGTCATGGTGGTGCAGTGGGTAGCACAATCGCCTCACAGCAAGAAGGTCGCTGGTTCGAGCCTCGGCTGGATCAGTTGGCATTTCTGTGTGGAGTTGGCATGTTCTTCCTGTGTTCGTGTGGGTTTCCTCCGGGTGCTCCGGTTTCCCCCACAAGCCCTAAGACATGTGCTATAGGTGAATTGGGTAAGCTAAATTGTCCGTAGTGTATGAGTGTGTATTGATGTTTCCAAGTGATGTAGTGATGACGTAAAACATGCTGGATAAGTTGGCGGTTTATTCTGCTGTGGCGACCCCAGATTAATAAAGGGACTAAGCCGAAAAGTGAATGAATGAATGAATAAATTAAAATTTCATAAAAATGAAATTGCTGTAGAGTTTAAACATTGCTGAATTACTGAAGAAACAATAATATAATAACTAACTAATATAACAATATGATAAAACATTGGCATGTTGTCCAGTGATGTTTAAACAATGTTAAAAGCATATTATTAACATAGAGTAGCTGTAACTATATGCCTGAAAAATACAACCCAGGCACATTCTGATTACGTACCCCTATATACATTTCTAGACAGCGCCAAATACATCCCAGGAGCTGACCTATTGCAGTTTTTGTTTTCGCAAATCCACTAGAGGCCGCTTTGTACGCTTTCTGAGATCTCAAATTTCTCTCACGAGTGCCATTTGTGCCTGCTCTTCTCGTGTAAATCCACCAGAGGCCGCTGTCGACTGATTGACTGGCCCACCCTCCTCCTTCCCTAACCCCAACCGACAGTGTTTTCAAAAGCAATCCAGAAAAAGAAAACCCCTCGCGGCAGCTTGATTTTTACCACGTTTTCAGATTTTACCACATTCTCACCCTGTTATTTACTTGTTTATTTTATTTTTCGGCTTTTGTTATTGTCTTACCTGCTTTCTGTTCATCGCTGGACTTAAACCCCGTCGACAAACTGGTAACAGCGGGAAAGCCGTCCATACGGAGGTAAGCGGTCAGCTGGTAAGCGTGAAAAGGAATGCCGACATACTGCTCTGTATCGTTCATTTTAAAGACGAATACGTTCCTCTGGCTACATAATTCACAATCTCCAGAAATGAATATAGGGCTACGTTTTCAGAATGAGCCTATGTTTGAAAAATGAGATGCATAAATGTTAATTTGGATAGTTTATTAATAATTTACTTCGAAATCCTGAATGACCTTAGAAACTACTCTTAGCTGGTTTGTAAATAATGCAGTGCTTAATTTAGTAGTGGACAATCAATCTTATTATTAACAACTCTTATTAATGTCCATTAAAGTTAATGATGAATTGTCGGTGCCAATGGCGTAGTGGTAAGTGCATCGACACATGCACTCCAGTGCTCACGGCGACCTGAGTTCGATTCCCGCCTCGAGGTCCTATGCCGATCCTTCCCCTCTCTCTGCCCCCCACACTTACTTGTCAATTCTCTCTACTGTCCTATCCAATAAAGGTGAAAACCCCCAAAAAATAATAATAAAAAAAAAAAAGTTAATGATGAATTAACTGGCTAATGCTTAATTATTCATAATGTGCAGTTATTATAAAGTGTTACTGCGTGTTTCCTAGTCCTTCAAAAGTCTAGCAGCAGAATTTTGGACAGACTGCCTGATAATGAATCCTGAGTAATATCATGGTAGAAAGATGATCGTAATCTTCTGTATCCTTCACAATAGCCCTTAATTGGATTTACCGTTAAAATGGAATCAAGGATTATACCTAGATTACTTACATGATCATATACTTTAGATCAGTGGTTTTTAATCCTGTCCATGGGGACCCCTTGCTCTGTACATTTAGAAGTCTCTGTTTTCTGACACACTCAGTTAAGTTCCTGGAGCTCTCTCCTAATGAGCTAATGATCTGAATCTGGTGTGTTAAATAAGAGTGGCATACAAAATGTGCACAGCGGGGACAGTTGGGAACCACTGCTTTAAATGTAAGAGTAGTTAGCCGGATAATTAAATGTTAAGTTGAGCTGGGACAGCAAAACATTACCAGTTTAATTCTGTGTTTTGTCAAAGTGGATTCGGTGGTGTGTTATCATCCATTTATAACGTCATTAAAACAACAAAAAAGTTCAACCCAGGCTCATTCTGAAAACGTACCCCTATATTTATTTGAGGAGAGCGCCAAATACGTCCCAGGAGTTTTTTTTTCTGTTTTTTTTTTCTCGCAGTTTTTGTTTTCATGAATCCACCAGAGGCTGTGGTGTACTCTTTTTTTCAGATCTCAAAGTGCCATTTGTGCCTGCTCTGCTCGCATAAATCCACCAGAGGCCGATGTCGACTGACTGACTGACCAATCGACTGACCCACCCTCCTTCTTCCCTATACCCAACCAATAGTGTTTTCAAAAGCAATCCAGAAAAAGAAAAGCCCTCGCTACAGCCTGATTTTTACCATGTTTTCAGATTTTACCACATTCTCACCATGTTATTTACTTGTTTATTTAATTTTTTGACTTTTGTTTTTGTCTAACCTTTCTGGAACCGTTTTTCGCAGGACTCCAACCCTGTCGTCATGGAACAGACAAGTCCTCTGACGTACGCGGCGAGCCACTGGACAAACTGGTAACAGTGGAAAAGCCATCCACGTGGAGGTAAGCGGTCAGCTGGTAAACGCGAAAAGGAACGTCGTCATACCGCCCCGTTGCGTGTGTTTTAAAGATGAAACGCAGCTATACGTACCTCTGGCTACATAATTCGCGATCTCCAGAAATGTATATAGGGCTACGTTTTCAGAATGAGCCTATGTTAAAAAAAATGCATATAAAATAGAATTATCATTTAGCTATAGAGGTGAGTAACATAAAGATTATACTTAAAAAATTATTATAAAAAGTGCATGAGCAAATATATAGGCAAATAAAACTGCACCCAGTATTGAGCCTTGCGGAACCCCACAAATAGTAGCATTATGAGTTTATTCTGCATTCACAGAACTGGAATGCTTGAATTTTAAAAAACTCTTTATATCTTTATGGCAATTTACCAGTCATTTTCCACACAAGTCTGTATGTATGAAAGGGGCTAATATAATGTGCCATATTAAGAACCAATCAGAACCATATTAAAACCAATCATTCTTGTTTCTGTTGAGCTTATGAACACAATGGCCATTCAGATGCATTTAGACATTTGACATTAGACATTTTCAAATTAACTAATGAAAAACAAAACTGCAGATACAATGTAAGAGATAGATTTCTGAGTTTTTGTGAAAGTCCTTAAGTCACTAGAATAAAGACATGTTTTATCTGAGTAGCCAAATTATAATGTGCTGTTTCACAAGACAACGTGTTCAGATTGTATCTTAAGCTATTGATTTAACCTGTCTGTGGGGTGTGTGAACCTTATGTAAACTTAGCACTAGTACTTGAATGTATGTAGATTTTGCACCAATTATGGAAAAGGACAGTGAAATTATGACTTAAAATATTGGGGATTACTGAAGTACTGCAATGAATCTTTAGTTATATATTTTTTAAATAATTTATGTATATTTAAATAGAAATGGTTTAATCAAACACAATCATTTATTTAAAGGGCACCTATTTTACCCCTTTTTCAAGATTTAAGATAAGTCTTTTGTGTCTCCAGAATGTGTGTAAAGTTTCAGCTCAAAACACCCATCAGATTATTTATTATACATTTTAGAATGTTGGAATTTTCTGCTTTGAACACAATGTAGCTGTTTTTGTTGCCTGTGCCTTTAATGCTAGTTGTCCCTGCCCACCCTTCCCATGTACCTGTCAGTGTGCCTCAGTCTCCACCTCAGCTGCGTCAGATAAACCGCACAGTGACAGACATGAAGGAAACAGATCTTATATAACGTTTGTGAGAAATACTACAGTAAGAACTTTCCCAAGGATTATTTGATGTATTTGTTGTGGAGTTAATTCAAGCCTTTCGATGAGTCACACACAATGTCTTTACAAAGTTCACACACACACACAAAGTGCGTGTTTAACTTTGCACTGTTTTTGCATGGCAAATGTGACAGGATACACGTTAATACCCACTGCTGTATGGACATCTGTTATGTTAATGTACAAAATAAACCTGATTTAACATCCACAATCCGGGATTGAAGCGTCTTCTTTTATAATTGTACTGACATGCGGCTGTGGTGATAAAGACTGTAAAATTGCTGTAATTCATTACAAACATGGACTGTTTTAAACTTGTAAAACTGATGATCACAGAGAGATGTACAGATCTTTTATTCCCAGTTGCTTTGCACACGTACTGTCTTGTTGATATGATTATACGCGTTAATATGGAGACATGTTAATACGCGGCTGTCAATCAATTCGGTGGGCGGGGAAACCACACTCCTACGTCACGTTGCGGTCGGCCTCAAAATGGGAGGGATTTGGATCCTATTTTAACGTCAGGAAATGTAAAAAAAAAAAAAAAAAAAGAGACTTATTGTCTTTATATCACCCCAATATGACAGTGGACACACTATACCTACACACAGTTCTGTCCAAACAGCTTCCAAAAGATGATTTTCATCATAGGTGCCCTTTAAGGCATATACAAAGGGTGTGATTAATTTTATTAGCAATTTTTTTTAGTAGGTTGTACTATTTATTGTTTGGTTAAAATAACTGTGTATTTCAGTTGTAGGTCATATTTGCCACATGAGACTGAAAAAAAAAAAAACGGGGAAAACTCTATTGCAAGGATTTCAGCGAACAAAGGAAACTGAAGTCTCATATGGGATTATTGTTTAATAAATGGATTGTTGTCATTCACTCACCCCAATGTTTTTTCCAAACCCATAGGACATTTGTTCACATTTGAAGCACAAAAGCAGATATTTTAGTAACACCTTTAAGAATATTGATTTCTTGTCTTGAGATGCATCAGTTTCAAAAAAATAAAACTATTTTTATATGTGTGCACCTTATTGATATATATATATATATATATTATAAAAAAAAAGAGAGAGAGAGATATAAAAGTACTCATACAATGCTATAGATCTGGATCATCCTGTCCACAGATGAAGTGTAAAGCCTGGAGCATAAGTCTGAGCTTATCAAATATGAAGGACAGTGACAGCACAGCCATGCATCAGCTTGACCTGGTTTTGTGAAGTGAAATTATCTGCACACTTTATGTTTGGAAAAGAAGATAATGCAATTAGATTTTTGTGAAAAGCTGTTGGTATCCCTGTGTGTTCCTACTACATTTATTCCAGAGAACAAAACAAAAAAAATATTGTTATTTTTCCTGAATACTAGCATCATTCTGACTGTCTTCATTACATAAAATCAACTTCCTGTTGCCCATCGGCTGCAGATTTCCATTATGTCAGCACTCGTGACTCAGCCAGACTCAAATTGCCTCTCCATCATGAGGAACTGACATTATTCGCTTCCTCTCAGTTAGGCTCTTGTTCCCACATGCCTAATCTGATGAAGGGCATTAATGGAATCAAATCTTTCAAGTGAATAATACATACTCATAACTCAGAGACTTTAGTATGAATCAATGGCAATCTGTGACCAAATTATTGACCTACTGATGAAATGCATCTTTTACTGAATGAGGCCATCTAAACTATGACCAATAACTGAATAGGAATAAAAGGGATATTTCACACAAAGATGCAAATTTACACATTATTTATACACCCTTAAGTGGTTTCCAAACCTTTATGAGTTTATTTTGTCTGTTGAACACAATAGAATGCTGTCACGTGGGAGCAAGTCGAGGGACAACAAAGGTAAGGATTCAAGTGCAGGTTTAGAATAGTCGTGCAAGCAGGCAATGCTCAATACAGGAGTTGCTGGTATAATATGGACAATCCAAATCATAGTCATCAAACAGGAATGAGGTCAAAATAGGCGGCGATACAGAATATGACAATAAACAAGGCCATGGTCAAAAACACAGCAGTCAAAAGAAATAGCAACACTAACAAACAGCGACAGCAAACAAAGACTCAGCAATGAACTGGTGTATCCAACCCAGACTCATACTGATTACATACTCCTATATACATTTCTGGAGAAAGCAAAATACGTCCCAGGAGCGTTTTTTGTAGTTTTTGTATTCTCGAATCCACCAGAGACCGCTGTGTACGTTTTTTTTTTTTAATCTCAAAATTCTCTCGCAAGTGCCATTCGTGTCTCCTGTTCTCACGTAAATCCACCAGAGGCTGCTGTCGACTGACTGACTAAATGACTGACCAATCGACTGACCCACCCTCCCCCTTCCCTAAACCCAATCAATAGTGTTTTAAAAATCACCGATTGACCCGCCCACCCCTTCCCTAAACCCAACCGCAGTGTTTAAAAAGCAATCAAGAAAAATTAAAGCCCCCGATTTTTACCACGTTTTCAGATTAACAGCGGAAAAGCCGTCCATACGGAGGTAAGCAGTCAGCTGGTAAGCGCGAAAAGGAACGGCATCATACCGCCCCATACCGTTAATTTTAAAGATGAAATGCAGCCATATGTAGCTCTGGCTACATAATTCGTGATCGCCAGAAACGTGTATATAGGGCTATGTTTTCAGAATGAGCCTATGTTGGGTGTATCAGTGGTGTACAAGTAGTCCGAATGATCAGCGATAACAAGTTTCAGCTGTGTGTGTCAACAGTGGTGATTGTCAACTGGTGTGTAGTCGTGTAAGCAGGCAATGCTCTGAAACACGGGGAGAACATGCAAACTCCACACAGAAATGCCAACTGGCCCAACCGGGACTCGAACCAGCGACCTTCTTGCTGTGAGGCAGCAGTGCTAACCACTGAGTTACCGTGGCGCCGTGATCATAACAAATGTATTTTAAAGAAAGCTGAAAACCAGTAAGCACTGACTCTTATGCTGCGTTCACACCAGACGCGGAACGCGCATATAAATCGCGCTATTCGCGCGTAAATAGACGCGTGAACATTTTAGTTTACTCGCTTCATTCGCGCGTCAAATCCGCTCCATTCGCGCATGAAAATCACTTCAACGTAGACGCGGATTCGCGTCATGGGCGGGGCTGCCCGGTGACTCTAGCTTCGTTGCTAAATGGCTAACATGGATTTTATTGAGAGAATAGGGGTGTTTATGTGCTTAGGAAGACTGAAAAACAGCGTCGATTTGTTTGAAGCCGTGCCTGAGTCCACTAGATCCATTCTGAGGTGCACCTAGCTCTGTGAGTTCATAAACTCCTCCAGAAACTATACCTGGATGATGGAAGCTTTCAGCGGTGCTTCCGACTAAGCCAAGCCCAGTTTGATGAACTGTTGTCCGGTGTCGGCAAGAGGATTTCGTCTCGGGACACAGGCGCTACGTCATAATCACGCCCCTACAAAACAAAGCTCCTGATTGGTTAACGCGACGCGAATGTCCGCTGAAGTTCAGATTTTTGAACTCGAGCGATTCGCGCGTCAAACGCGCAAAACGCTCAATCCGCGCCGTGCCATTCGCGCGTATCGCGCCGCAGGGTGCCTAATCGCGTTTTTGCATTGACTTAACATGTAAATCACTCACGCTTGACGCTTCTTCCGCGTCTGGTGTGAACGCAGCATTAGAGTAGAAAAAAACAATAATAAAGAAGTCAAGGGTTACAGCTTTCCTGCTTTATTCATTCATTCATTTTCTTTTCGGCTTAGTGCCTTTATTAATCTGGGGTTGCCACAGCGAAATGAACCGCCAACTTATTTAGCTTACCCAGTTCACCTATACCGCATGTCTTTGGACTTGTGGGGGAAACCGGAGCACCCGGAGGAAACCCACGCGAACACGGGGAGAACATGCAAACTCCACACAGAAACACCAACTGACCCAGCCAAGGCTCGAACCAGCGACCTTCTTGCTGTCAGACGAACGTGCTACCCACTGCGCCACCGTGCAGCCCCTTTCCAGCTTTATTTAAAATATATTCTTTTGTGTTCAACAGAAGCAAGAAAGTCAAATAGTTTTGGAACAAGTGAAGGGTGAGTAAATGATGACATAATATTCAGTTTTGGGTGAACTATCTCTTTAAGGCCAGTTCACCTCAAGAATAAAAATTATAACAATTAAGTTATAGGGCTCTATCATACACTCTGTGCAGTATGTGTTTATTGCAAGTTTCAGCTCTGCACAGGTATCATTTTCACATTCTGTGCAAGCCCAAATGCATTTACACCTATTTGTGCACCATGGGATTACTGGTCTGAAAAGGAGGTGTGTTAAAGTTGTAATGAAATTAAAATGTACTTTTCTTATTTTAATATGTATATGCTTGTTATAAACAATGTATCTGTGTGCTTATTTTGTATCAAAATATCAAATTTAATCTAATCAAATTTAATTTAATCAAATATCATAACCTTCTCTCCCCCCTCAAAATTATTCTCTTAATTCCTTAGGGTGCGGCTATCAGGAGGTGTCTTGTTTCTGCTCTGCCTTCACTGATTTGTCATTCTTCTTTCATTTTGTTAGCAACACCCATCTTTCAACAATCCTATTGGTTCCCAAAGGACAAAATCATGTACTGCCCTACATTTTTTTTTTTTTTCATTTCAGGAACGTTTCAAGTGGATGTACATCACAGCAGAGGAAAAAAGGACAATCTTAACTTCTGTTCCATTGGCGCATTGCTTTTTTTGAGGCATCTGTAAATGTGTATATATACTGTATATGTATGTGTATTTACCGTTGAAGAATTGAAGCCCTCCTGTGATTTTTATTTATTTTATTTATTTATTTTTTCTTTGTCAAATATTTCCTAAATTATGTTTAAGAGCAAGGGATTTTTCACTGTATTTCCAATAATACTTTTTTTCTTCTGGAAAAACTCTAAAAGAATAAAGCAGTTTATATATTTAGAAATTGAAAGATAATACAATTAAATTCAAGCAAAATAAAAAAAATTACAACCTACAAAATTTCAACTAATTTTTTTTTTTTTTTTTTTGCTTATCTTGATTTTTCCTCTTTAAATTTGTATTTAATATTTTTCTATAACATATAAATTTGGGTGTACTAGTTTTTGGACCATTATCGTAAGTTATTTTGTTAGATAAGCTCCAGATTTTGCTTCAGTACTGACTAATCTAATGTATATGCACAAATATAATATTGTATAGCTTCCTATTAAAAATATGAATTTAAAAGATAGATTTGTGAGGAGTGTACTTATATATGCTGAGCACTGTATAGATATATATATTTATTTATTTATTATTATTATTATTTTTTTTTTTTGGATATATTGTATACCCTATGGAAAAAGCAACATTTCAGTTCTGACATAACATTTATTTAAACAGATGCAATGCAATTTAAGTCATAACAAAAACAGACAGGTGCAAAAATTGTCTTTTGTACAGTCACCTTTTGCTGAAATAATAGCCTGTAGACACTTCTTATAGTCATGGATATGTCCCTGAATTCTTGCTAAAGGCATTTTGGAATATTCTTTGCAAAAATTATCCAGTTCAGTCGGGTTTGATGAGTGCCGAGCGTGAATGTCCCTTTTCATGTTGTTCAAATCTGGGGACTGGGATGGCCATTCTAGAACATTGTATCGTGTTTGAGCATGAAGTCTTTGGTAGATCTGGCATTGTGCTTTGGGTCATTGTCCTGTTGAAACATCCAACCCTGCCATAACTTCAGCCTCTTGACTGACTCATGAACATTGTTCTTAAGAATCTGCTGATAGTGAGTGGAATCCATGCGACCTTTAACTCTGACAAGGTATCCAGTAGCTGTGCTTGCCCCAAATCCCACAGGATTATGGACTCTGCACCATAGTTTACAGTAGGGAGCATGTTCTTCTCCTGGAATGCTGTTTGTTTTTTTCCACTATGCAAAGCACCTATGGTTGTAGCATCTGTCCACAGTATATTTTTCCAAAATGATTCAGGCTTGTCCAGATGAGCCTTTGCATACCTCAAACGACTCTTCTTGTTGGCAGAATGCAGAAAAGGCTGTTCTTTGTGAAGAGTGCGCTGGATTGTGGAACAATGTACAATGACATTATCAGCACCAAGATGTTCCTGGAGCTCTTTGGAGGTGCTCTCTGGTTGTTCTGACCATTCTAATCATTCTTCGCCTTTGCCTTTCAGATATTTTTCTTGGCCTTCTACATCTTTCCTTCACAAGAACTGTTCCTGTGGCCTTCCATTTTCTTACTGTATTTCTGACTGTGGAGATAGAGACTTTTAAACCTTTGTGACAGCTTTTTGTATCCTTCTCCTAATTCATGTTGGTGATTTATCCTAGTTTTTAGGTCATTAGGAAGTTATTTTGAGGTTCCCATGTTGCTAGTTTTTGATTCACAATAAGGAGAAGCACAACTAGCAATCCGCTATCTTAAATATCCTCTTCATGATTTGTTGTACCTGTGTTAAGATTGTGAAGGTTCACTGAGTCACTCATATCAATTTTGTGTTGCACTCAATCAGCATTAAGTGACTACAGGTTTTGAAATCCGCACAAAAGAGAGGGTGCACAAACTTTTGCACAGCCTATTTTTCGGTTTCAGTGTAATTTCACACGTCTCAATACTGCTACACTATGTATTTCTGTCTGAAAAACATGACGTTATCTAGTTTTCTCTAGAAACCGAATGGCATTTCACTGAGATCTTCTCATAAAGAAAGAACACATTAATATGCAGCCACAAAGGGGTGCCCAAACTTTTGCATAAAACTGTATATGGTATCCCAGGTGGAAACAGGGCAAAGAATGTCTTTGAACAAGAAATATTAATGTCAATGTGAAAATGCAGTGCTATAAATGAAAAGAGATGCTATATAAACAAACATATAAAACAAAAGTATTTCTAATAACGTGCCTGCTGCATTAAGACAGGAAGAATGTGTCCTACAGTTGGTTTGTCAAGCCCACTCACCTGCATGAGCACACTGATGCATGCTTAGCTATACAAACAAACATATAAAACATAGAAGTATTTCTAACAAAGTGCCTGGTGCATTAAGACAGGAAGAGTGTGTCCTACAGGTGGTTTGTCAAGCCCACTCACCTGCATGGAGCACACTCATGCATCACGCCATTATGTGATGCATTGTGTGTATGCTTTACTAAAAAGATAGGTCTTTAATCTAGTTTTGAACTGAGAGAGTGTGAGTCTGAGTCTCAGACAATATCAGGAAGTCTATTCCTGAGTTTAGGAGCCATATATGAAAATGCTCGACCTCCTTTTTGTGGACTTAGCTATTCTGGGTACTACCAGAAGCCCTGAGTTTTGAGATATTAAAGAGCGAATGGGGATATATTTTATAATAAAAATGGAAATTACGAATTCACACGACGGAGCTCTGAAGAATGTCGTCAGACAAGCCAACATAGTGTATTTACACCACCCAATGTGAAGGAGTGTTAAGCTTGGTGGAAAGGAAGAAATTACATATTTTTTCCTAATCAGACCTGTTTCTCACAGATATATTAACAGAATATCATACACTTTTAATTGTTTAAGTGCATTCTGGAATATATATATTAATATTGCTCCAGTGCACCCCAGTGAAGTGTGTGTGTGTGTCTGTTTCAGTTTTCGCGCAGGTGCAGTGAGGACACAAACACTGAGCTCAACTCAATCTGTTTGTAGCTCTGATTCTGAAACGATGCACAACAAAGCTGAAATTCAGTCCAATTCAAAAAAGAGTCACACGAGTCAGAATTCAGCTCAAAATCGGACCCAAAATCGCACAGTGTATGCCCGGCTTCAAGTGCAGGTGGTCTGACTAACAATGCCAAAATGATGTTTAGAAAAGCTGCGAATGTCATTATCTCTCTAAATTAAGCTCAGTGCCTTAACACAAACAGCTTACACATCCTGCACTGGCAGTTCCACCTGTTCTGTATTATTCTGAGAGCTGATTATGAGTTTGTTTACGGATGATGATATGATGCATATGGTGGCCCACAGATTCCCGCCTCATTTCTGCCCCCCCCCCCCCCTTGTTCTCATTATGGTAATACCTCTCATTAGTGTGACTTATGGGTATTGAGCAAGCTCTTTGCAATTACTGCAGTGTCTCTGAAATTAATTTGAGAGCTGGGGCCTGTGACCCATTTCAGCGGACACTACCGGCCTCCCATTTCAATGAACTGGTAACATTGTTAACGGTCATCTGAGCCTCATTTTTTTTATAGCAGTGGAGCAATTGTTTATAAATAATGCCACAAGGCTTTATAATAAAAATTGTACCTTTTAAAGAGCCCCTATTATGCATTAAAAAGAGTCATATTGTGGTTTTGGGGGTCTCCAACAACAGGCTGATATGCATGCAAGGTCAAAAAACACTTTCATTGTCTTATAATATGCATTTATTTTTACCTAATTATCCTAGCGACTCCCATATGATTCGTTCAGCGATTCATTTGTTCCCAAACCCCTCCTTAGTGCGATGCTAATCTGCGCTGATTGGACCGATGACAGTCTGTTGTGATTGGTCCAGCGTTCAGCACGAGATAAATGCCCACCACGGCTTCAACAATATTGAACGCCCCTCCTTCCTTTAACAAATGAATCCCCCGTTGTAAGCGTGTAGATTGCTGAAGCACTCGTCAGAAATACATCACAAGGCCTGGGCTATAATGCTGAGGTATTTTTGCAAAAATAAACTTCAACCACTGACTCTTCACAGCCTCATCTTTGGGTAGGGAAAATAACACAAATTTTCCCTCATACTTCAAATAATATCCAGCTGAGCACAGCGTCTTCCCAACATGATTCAACCTGGGTCTGCTACAGTGTTTTTCTTCCTGCCACTCTGTTTGTGGGCGGGGCCAGAGGTTTCAATTTTCCCGGGATTGCGCGCGCAACAAATGGGTGGGGCTTAAGTTCCGTAGCGAAGTCACGCCGGCACGGCTAAAGACTCGTTATCAAGACGATTCATTTGAAGCACTATGAGTCGACTCTTTATAGATGAATCAACAGTTTTAAACACTGCCTACTTTTAGATTTAAGCCTTAGCTGGATATTTCACTTCACTTAGAGCTATATATATATATATATATATACACTACCTGACAAAAGTCTTGTCATTGATCCCATTTGTAAGAGCAAAAAAGAATAACTTGACTTTAAGTTGATCATTTGGAAAAGTGGCAGAAGGTAGATTTTTCTAATGAATCATGTGTTGAACTGCATCCCAATCATCACAAATACTGCAAAAGACCTATTGGAACCCATGGCAGAAATCAGTCAAGTTTGGTGAAGGAAAAATCATGGTTTGGGGTTACATTCAGTATGGAAGCATGCGAGCGATCTGCAGAGTGGATGGCAACATCAACAGCCTGAGGTATCAAGACATTTGTGCTGCCCATTACATTACAAACCACAGGAGAGGGCAAATTCCTCAACAGGATAGCACTCCTTCTCATACTTCAGCCTCCACATCAAAGTTCCTGAAGGCAAAGAGAGTCAAGGTGCTCCAGCATCGGCCAGCCCAGTCACCAGACATGAACATTATTGAGCATGTCTGGGGTAAGATGAAGGAGGAGGCATTGAAGATAAATCCAAAGAATCTTGATGAACTCTGAGAGTCCTGCAAGAACTCTTTCTTTGCCATTCCAGATGACTTTATGAATAAGTTATTTGAGTCATTGCAGAGATGTATTGATGCAGTCCTTCAAGCTCATGGGAGTCATACACAATATTAATTATTTTTTCACTGCACCATGACTTTAAATTCTATACTGTAGATTATTTCTGTTAAGTGACAAGACTTTTGTCTAAGCAAAGTCAGACCTTACTGTTCTAATTAAATAATTAAAAATCAAGGCATGATCATATTTTATTTTGGTAAAATAAACGTAATCTAGAGGCCTTTGCCTTTCATATAAGCCACTTCTGATACCAAATTATCAACTAGAAGTCAAGTTATTATTTGTTGTTTTTAAAACTTGGATAGGCGACAAGACTTTTGCCAGGTAGTGTATAACTTGTATTCGGGGTGGCATGGTGACTCAGTGGTTAGCACTGCCACCTCACAGCTAGAAGGTCACTGGTTCGAGTCCTGGTTGGGCCAGAAGGCATCTCTGCTTCGAGTTTGCATGTTGTTCGTGTGTGTGTGTGTGTGTGCGTGTGTGTGTGAGAGAATGATAGAGTGTATGGGTGTATGTTTTCCAGTGAAAGAAAGAAAGCTGTGATGCCAATTGGTTGACCAACTAGGTTTTATTGACAACCTACCTTATGGAATGATCTTATTTATTGTAGTACTTTATAGAAACATATTTATTTTTGAGTAATAAATTACACGCTGTGACTGGAAGGAAACAGTTTCATTAAAGCTGCTCAGTGGGGATAAAATGCTTTAAAGTGTAATTTACTGAGATCTCACCACACCATGCTGAGGCAGTGAACTGCATCTGAATCAATTTCCAAGTTTTGATTCACTGAGGCAAATGAGTCTCTAGTGCAAAGCTCAGCTCAGCTTGTGAATATATTCAGCAGCGGAGGGAGGTTTCGGGCTGAACCTGAAGGTAAATATGGAGGCTGGAGAGAAGTAGGCCATTACAATAACTGAGCACATATGGTGAAGACATAAATCAAAGCACTTAAATAGGAATGTAAACAGACCAAAGAATGATTCACAAGGTGACACATAAAGGCCAACCGAAACAAAGAGTTAATTTGTGAATAGGAATAAGGTTATCTCTCATCACAGATACAACATGAATCAAAAGACAAAAAAAAAAAAATAATAATTTTGCTGTTTTTATCTGACATCTGACCCCGGTCATCCTTCTCTGAAGCGACATGCCTGAAAAGTAGGTGGGGATAACCTACTTCGAGTGGGCGGGGAGAACCAACTCATTTGCATTAGAAAGGCACAGGCGCAAAACAGCTCAAATGACCCAAAAATTTAATCTGATGGCTATTTTTACCTGAATCTTCACAGACACCTTCTAGAGACACAAAAGATTTATTTTACATTTTGTAAAAAGGGGAAAATAGAAGCCCTTTAATGAATACCCTGATTATTTGTTAACCCCAGGTATATTACGAGCAGTGTAAAATGCAACCCAGACTCATTCTGAATATGTACCCCTATATACATTTTTGGAGTCGACATTTCATACGTCCCAGGATGTACTTGTTTTGCAGTTTTTGTTTTCGCGAATCCACCAGAGGCTGCTGTGTACGCTTTTTCAGATCTCAAATTTCTCTCGTGCCATTCGCGCCTGCTCTTCTCGCGTAAATCCACCAGAGGCAGCTATAGACTGACTGACTGACTGAGTGACCCTCCTCCTTCCCTAAACCCAACCGATAGTGTTTTGAAAAGCACCAATGACCAGCGCCCACCCACTTCCCTAAACCCAACCGACAGTGTTTTCAAAAGCAATCCAGAAAAAGAAAAGCCCTAGCGGCAGCCTCATTTTTACCACGTTTTCAGATTTTACCACATTCTCACCCTGTTATTTACTTGTTTATTTTATTTTTTGGCTTTTGTTTTTGTCTTACCTGCTTTCTGGAACCGTTCTTCGGCGGACTTGAACCCCATCGTCACGGTCAACTCCGCTCCACGTCACAAGTCCTCCAACGTACACAGCGAGCCACTGGACAAAATGGTAACAGCGGAAAAGTCATTCATACGGAGGTCAACTGGTAAGCGTGAAAAAGAATGGCATCATACCGCCCCGTAGCATTCGTTTTAAAGATGAAATGCGCCCATATGTACCTCTGGCTGCATAATTCGCGATTTCCAGAAATGTATATAGGGCTACGAGCCTTTGTTGGTAAAATGTGATTACAGGTTACCTAAAATTCAGTTTATGCAGGGTTTAGGATGAACCAAGGGTAACAATTTCACATGTGGAAAGCCCTTATTAGTAGGTTTCTCTCCTTTTGAGTGAGTAGTTTGTAATGAGCATTGGTTCATCATATGACTGTCTAATCACCACTTGTTTTTGGTAGTGTTTTTGTTAAAAAAAGGTACTATGTGATGTTAGTACTTCAAAAAATCTGTGTATTAACACAGTATAAATTAATTAAATATGGTAGTTTACCGTAAATGTACAAATTTCTTTTACAGTTTCGTGTAAAATATAATACAGTTTCTGTAAAGTATAATTCTGGCAGTCAGTCTATAGAGGCACATTTTCAGCTAAAAAGGTATGATTGTGAGAAACAAAGTTACAATATAGAGCCACTTTGTATATTTTACAAAGTTTTATTATTTTAAAATATTATTTTTATTTATTTATTTATTTATTTATTTATTCATTCATTCATTTCATTTTCCTTCAGCTTAGTCTCTGATTTATCAGAGGTTGCCACAGTGGACTGAACTACCAACTATTCCGGCATATGTTTTACGCAGCGGATGTCCCCCTGAAGGACATCAAAACAAGATGTATGGGGGGGTCAGCCCTTTAATAGTAAGAAATAGCTTTCTTCAATATTAATAATTAAAAATGTAATATAAATATACATTTGACCCCCATAACGGTTCATACCACTGTGATGCATTCAATCACGCCAATCAATGGTAGGAAAAATATCATTCAACAGTCTGAAACTGGCAGTTCTAGAGCACCGATTGACATCTTAAGTATTCACAAAACACCTTTCTTGTAAAATAGGTGTTTATATCTGCATGTAGCCTAAAAAAAAGAAAAATTTGTATAGTTTGACCTACAGTAACCTCTAAAATAGTCGGTAAAATATCCCTCAAAACACTGAAAACATACACATTTTAATAATAAATTAGATGTCATTTAAATACATTCATAAATTTGATTCACTGAAGCATGTATTAACAAAATACTACAGAAAAAGTTGATATATATATATATATATGCAAACTCCACACAGAAATGCCAACTGACCCAGCCAGGACTCGAACCAGCGACCTTCTTGCTGTGAGGCAACAGTGCTAACCACTGAGCCATCGTGTCACCTTTTATTTTATTTTATAACCAACATGGTTTATAAGTCCTGAGAGTTTTATCAGGCGTACAGAACTCCAGCAAACTTAATGATTAAAATATTCTTCATACAGAATATCCAACTGTTCCGACATCTTTACATGATATATATAGCGCTCATCAACATTTCACCACTCATCCGAGAAGCTGATTCTGTTGACAGCAAAAGGAGTGTTGCGAGTTATCTTACATTTTTAACTCCAGTTCAGTGCATTCTGACTTTTTTTTTTCTGCAAATGCATCATTTAGCAAAGGGAACATTCATTTTGATGCATAGTTTCGCAGACTGTGCACCCAGTGTTGCATTTATTGTGTTTGATTTTTATAGACTGACACTGATTGAGGACAATTATTGTGGACACAGCAATTCTATTACTCCATCAATTGGAATGAGGCTTTTCTCTGAGAAAAGCTTATCTTAAAGCATCTCTCTCGAGCATATACATAGATGGATATCTTTTATTTAAATTTTGAGCATTGTATATACAGTTGACGTCCAATTATTAGCCCTCCTGTGAATTCTTTTTTCTTTTTCAAATATTTCCCGAATTTTCCACAGTATTTCCTATAATATTTTTTCTTCTAGAGAAAGTCTTATTTGTTTTATTTCGGCTAGAATAAAGGCAGGTTTTTTTTTTTAAAACCATTTTAAAGTCAATATTATTAGCCCCCTTAAACAATACTTTTTTTTTCCGAATGTCTACAGAACAAACCACTGTTATACAATGATTTGCCTAATTACCCTAACTTGCCTAATTAAGTTAAGCCTTTAAATGGCACTTTTAGCTGAATACTAGTATCTTGAAAAATATCTAGTGAAATATTATGTGCTGTCATCATGGCACAGATAAAAGAAATCAGTTATTATTCATTCATTTTCTTTTCGGCTTAGTCCCTTTATTAATCTGGGGTC
>CAIGQV010018552.1:945063-961595 GCA_903798115.1 Danio jaintianensis | reverse complement strand
ATATATATATATATATATATATATATATATATATATATATATATATATATATATATTTTATAGATCTATCATAATGCGTGCAGTAGAGGGTTAACTATACACATAAGACAGGCTATACAAGTACTTTTACATGAGACTTGTGTAGGATATTGTGCAAGAGAGGTATTAAAGGTTGAATATTGTGCAAAAGAGGTATTTAAGGTTGAATATTGTGCAAAATAGTTATTTAAGGTTGAATATTGTGCAAAAGAGTTATTTAAGGTTGAAGCAAGCAGCGCAACATGATTGTGGTACATTTATAGTAAACATTGTTTTCCTTATTGAGTCCTTGGTAAATTGACTGGAGTTGTGGGCTCTAACAGCCTGTGGGAAGAAGCTGTTGAGTAGTCTAGCCGAGCAGGCTCTAATACTCTGAAACCTTCTTCCTGATGGCAGCAGCTGGAAGAGACTGTGGAAAAGATTAGTGTCTTTCACAATACTGCTAGCTTTGCTGGAGCACTGTGAAAGGGAAAATGTCCTGAATGGAGGGTAGAGGGGCACCGATGATCTTTTCGGCTGTGTTCACTGTGCGCTGGAGGGTCTTGCGGTCGGCAGCACTGCAGCTCCCGTACCAGACAGTGATGCACACTCTCAATAGTTCTAATAGTTACACTAAATAGTTGACGCTCTAAATAGTTACACTAACAAGGACACCTTAAAGTGTAACCAATATAACACTGAAACTTGTTCTTCATTGCATCTATTTTCTATTCCTTGTTGGTGCTTTACTTATTTGTTTTATTTATGATCAGTGTCAATTGTCATTTAATTATAAAATCAGCTAATAACTGTCATTTTTGCTGCAAGTGCAAATAAAAAAAAATAAAAATAAAAGTACCAGGGTGACATGGTGGCTCAGCGGTTAGCACTGTCGCCTCACAGCAAGAATCACAGCTTCTCCCCTTGTTGACGTGGGTTTCCTCCGGGTGCTCCGGTTTCCCCCACAGTCCAAAGACATGCGGGATAGGTGAATTGAATAAGCTAAATTGGCCGTAGTGTGTGTGAATGAGTGTGTATGGATGTTTCCCAGTACTGGGTTGCAGCTGGAAGGGCATCCGCTGTGTAAAACATATGCTGGATAAGTTGGAGGTTCATTCCGCTGTGGCGAGCCCTGATGAATAAAGGGACTAAGCTGAAGGAAAATGAATGAATAAAAGTACCAAATTGGCAATTAAAAAATAAATAAGGTTTTCAGAAAAAAACAATAATACTTAAAATACTTTTAATTAAATAAATTCATATTATTAAAAATAAATTATTATTAAAACATTCCTAAGTCCATTAAAGTCCTACATAACACTTTCAAAGCATTTTTGAACCTTAATCTGGTACTGTTTAGAACCATTTTGTTCCTGAGAGTGCATCATATACTAAAACAATCATATCTCTTCAGAAGATTTGGATTAAACTGCTTGATTCATATGGATTACTCTGTATTCTGGACTATAAGCTTTGTTTCGTTGGCTTCTGAAATGTAATGCAACATATTCCAATATTACATAATCCAAAGAAACTTACTGTACATAATGCAATTTTGTAAAGCATTAAAAGAAAAAAAGAAAAAAGGTTTAGGAGAGCCGATGCGCTCGTGGCAGTATATGAAGAATACTTTTCCACTTTTTCCTGCCTATTTTTATTAGTTTCAATTATGCTTTTAATACATTTGCTAAATGATGACCTTTAAAATAAATACTTATGTTTTAAAGGGCACCTATTTTACCCCTTTTTCAAGATTTAAGATAACTCTTTTGTGTCTCCAGAATGTGTCTGTAAAGTTTCAGCTCAAAACAGCCATCAGATTATTTATTATACCTTATTCATACCTTTTCTGCTTTGAACACAATGTAGCTGTTTTTGTTGCCTGTGCCTTTAATGCTGGTTCTCCCCGCCCACCGTTCCAATGTGCCTGTCATAGTGCGCCTCAATCTCCACCTCAGCTGTGTCAGATAAACTGCACAGTGACAGACACGAAGGAAGCAGATCTCACGTAACGTTTGTGAGAAATACTACAGTAAGAACTTTCCCAATGACCATTTGATGTATTTGTTGTGGAGTTGCAACGATGAGTCACACACAATGTCGTTACAAAGTTCACGCACGCACACACACAAAGACACACACACACAGCGAGCACGTTTAACTTTGCACTCTTTTGCATTCAAATGTGACAGGATACACGTTAATATCCACTGCTGTATGGACATCTGTTATGTTAATGTACAAAATAAACCCGATTTAACGTCCACAATCCGGGATTGAAGCGTCTTCTTTTATAATTGTACTGACATGCGACTGTGGTGATAAATATGGTAAAATCGCTGTAATTCATTACAAACATGCACTGTTTTAAAAACGTTTTAAACTTGTAAAACTCATTCTTGATCACATTTGATGATGATTGATGATCACAACGAGCTGAACGGATCTTTTAATCCTTTGCGCACGTCCTGTCTTGTGGATATGATCATACGCAATACTACGGAGACATGTTAATACAGGGCTGTCAATCACTTCTGTGGGCTGGGAAACCGCACTCCTACGCCACGCGAACACAGGGAGAACATGCAAACTCCACAAAGAAATGCCAACTGACCCACCCGAGGCTCGAACCACCGACCTTCTTGCTGTGAGGCGACAGTGCTACCCACTGCGCCACCCTTAGCTTTTTTTTATTGCAATTTTTTTTTTTTACCCAATGTGACTTAATGTCCAAATATATGATACATTTATTCATTTTCAAAAGTTTTTGAAATGTTGATTGCATATATTTTCAGTTTGTGGACAAAAATTATGAGAAAATAATAAAAAATACGTTTTGTTTTTGTTCTGAATTTGGATGGAAGAAGTCTTTGACTGTGCCTAAAACAGATGCACCCACAGATATACAAATTATACACTGCACATTACACATTATACAAAAAAAGAAAAAGAAAACAAGAAGTAGCAAGAGCCTCCTGTAGGATAATTACTGCATGATAACATAATGCATTAAGCAAAGAAAACATCTAAGGGTATTGCTGAAACTACTAAATTTGGGATAACAACTATCCAATGCATTTTTTTTAAATGTGCAGGATAGCAGAGAACCATCATCTTTGAGAAAGAAATATGGTCAGGAAAAAGTCTTGAATGGGCGGCACGGTGACTCAGTGGTTAACACTGTCACCTCACAGCAAGAAGGTCGCTGGTTCGAGTCCCGGCTGGGTCAGTTGGCATTTCTGTGTGGAGTTTGCATGTTCTCCCGTGTTGGCGTGGGTTTCCTCCGGGTGCTCCGGTTTCCCCCACAGTCCAAAGACATGCGCTATAGGTGAATTGGATGAACTAAATTGCCCGTAGTGTATAAGTGTGTGTGTGAATGAAAGAATGTATGGGTGTTTCCCAGTAATGGGTTGTGACTGGAAGGGCATCCTATATGCCGGAATAGTTGTCGGTCGATCGATGTACACTTAAAATGTGGTGAAATCAAATCCTGAAAAAAAAAAAAAACAAGAACTCATGGCTATGTCTAATAGTGAAAGTAAGGGCATTTCCCTTACTTTTTACATTAACAATGAGAAGCGAACTCAAAGGATTGTAACCAAACAGCTGTGTGGCCTTAAGGAAACCACATATCAGTGAGGCTAATTAGAACAACAACAACAAAAAAACACGGCTTCAACATACTATTGAGCATAAAGATAGGTCATGTGGTCTAATGAGTGCAGATTTACCCTGTTCCAGAGTTATGGGCACATCAGGCTGAGAAGAGTAGTGGATGAAGTAATTCCCCCATCTTGCCTAGTGCCTACTAGACAAGCCTGTGGCGGCAGCGCTGTGATCTGGGGATGCTGCAGTTGGTTAGGTACAGGTTCAGCAATCTTATGTGCCCAAAAAATAAGGTCGTCTGAATATACAGAATGACCAGGTTATTCCATAAATGGATTTTTTTTTCTTCCCTGATGGCATGGGCATATTCCAAGATGACAATACCTGGATTCATCATGCTCAAATTATAAAAGAGTGGTTCAGGGAGCATGAGTGTTACAACCGGCTCAAAATTGTAACACAAGAGAGATAACGCGGACAGGGTAAATTGCAAAGAGAAATTATTTATTAACAAATAACGTAATCAAAAAAGAATATTTAAAGCAAACAAAGAGTCAGTATAAGTGGAAGTTAGTGGTGAATAACGTATGCATAGTGAACTGAGCTCATGATCCAAACTAAAACAAAATAATCAAAATGACAGGCAGGAAGGTGTGGCTAATCGAGTTCCTTGCTCACGACAAATAATGGGTGTCAGGTAAGATGACCCACCCACAAATCACCAACAGGACTCAGAAAGTCACACACAGGCAAAAAAACAAAACAAAAAACAGGTCCAGCTCAAACAATGAAACATCATTTTTACACATGGACTGGCCAGAACAGAGTCCAGACATTAACCCTATTGAGAATCTTTGGAATGTGCTGGAGAAGACTTCTCAGTCCAACTCACCCATCATCAACACAAGATCTTGGTGACAATTTAGATGGGAATAAATCCTGTGACATTACAAATCCTGTGACATATTGAAACGATGTCATTGCGAACGCATGCCATAATCAAAGATAAAGGTGGTTTAATGAAATATTAGAATGTGTGACTTTTTGGACAGGCAGTGTATACAGTATGCCACACGTCTGTTGCATTTGTGGTGAGATATATCATCATTACCATTGATGAGTGAAGATTCCCTTTAGCTTCAGCTGTGGTATGGGCATTGTGTTCACAAACACATGAGAGCTCCAGACCAACTGCTAAAACTCAGCTCAGTTCAGATCAGTTAGCAGTGCCTGACTTATTTTTATTAATGCAATATGTTGTTTATCTGAGGTTTTATTTTCAAAATTTTAAGACCTGACAAAGATCAGATGCTTTTTTAAAATCCTGATATAAAAACACTGGCATTTCTTAGAAAAACTAATCAACTAAATACGAGAAATAAATGAATGATTTAAAAAGATACAGACTAGAAACAAGTCAAATTATCTGCCAGTGCAGTAAGATCATTATTCTTGGTAAGATTTCTTCAAAAAAAAAAAAAAAAAAAGGGTTTAGTTAAGAAAATGTTTTATTAATTAAAATATATTATAACATTTATTCCAGGCAGTGTATTCAGTCTAATTATCTTAAAACTAACTTGTTAATTGCATTTGCACAGTTTGCTTTTTTTATTTTGTGTGGAAAGGTCTTATGAGTTACTTAACAGGAGAATTACTCTTAATTGAAGAATTGCCATTATATATTCTGTCTTAAAATAATCCAAATCATTTAAACCTAAAAAAAGATTATTGTATTAAATCAACATCACACATATGCACATTGTCCAAAGTTTTTACTCCAATTAAGACTTTTAGTCCAATTAGGTTTTAAAATAATGAAGCTTACTGCAACAAAACATAACAGCATTTTGCCACTAAAGAAGTATAAGTGTGATTAATCATTTTTTTAATGGGCAAACATAAAACGAGTTACTACAGCTAAAATAAGAATAAGAACAAGTGTTTTGTAATGTTGAATGTAATGTTTAATGGAGAGTGGATTTGTTCAACACATTTCTAAACATAATAGTTTTAATGACTAATTTCTAATAACTACAGTCTTTTGTCTTAGCCATGATGACAGTACATAATATTTTACCAGATATTTTGAAAGTTTAAGTTTGATACTAGTATTTATATTAAAGTGCAATATAAAGGCTTCTCTGGGTTAATTAAGTTAATTAGGCAAGTTATTTGACAACAGTGGTTTGTTCTGTAGCCAATCAAAAAAAGTATTTCTCAAGGGGGCTAATAATATTGACCGTATGTGTGTGTGTATATATATATATATATATATATATATGAGCAATATCACACGAATAGCAGTGCAATGTGGCTGTATATCGGTACAGCCATATCGCTCTGCTACGAGTGTGATATTGTGTTTATACAACAGTTCGACGGCATAATTCTGTATATAAAAAAGAAAATCAAACACAGAGAGTCTCAAAAAAGAAAATCAAACACAGAGAGTCTCAAAAATCGTTTTGTACGAGGAACTACTTTCTTCCGCCATTCATTCACATCTAGAGCTGACGTCAGAACAGCAGAAACCGTTGCTAACTCACAAATGTCACTTTAGAGCTAGTATTTGAATGATTCTCTAGTATAATGTCTAAAGTGATGACAAAACAGGTGATTTTGCTCACATTTTAAGATTATAAGGCTGAACGGCATGAAATGCCATCAGTCTACAGAGATTTCCCAGTATTTCTCTGTTGCAATTGGGATTTCAGAATCAGAATCAGAAAGAGCTTTATTGCCAGGTATTTTCACACATACGAGGACTTTGTTTTCGTGACAAAGCTTCTACAGTGCAACAGAATTACAGAGACAGGACAAACAACAGATAATAAATATATTTTAAAAATAAAAGTAAATAGTGAATGCAAATATACAAATTGACAAGTGTATGTACAGGTATATTACTATATACAACGTTATATGGCAGCTGTTATGTGCAAATTGGCATGTAAAATATGTTGTTAAATAAGTGTTTATGTGTATAAAAAGTGTATAGCAAGTAGTGATGTTTGTTTCATAATTACTATCATCAAGTGTTCATGAGATGGATTGCCTGAGGGAAGAAACTGTTTCTGTGTCGGGCTGTTCTGGTGCACAGTGCTCTGTAGCGTCGACCAGAAGGTAAAAGTTCAAAGAGGCAGTGTGCTGGGTGTGAGGGGTCCAGAGTGATTTTGGCAGCCCTTCTGCTTGCTCTGGATAAGTACAGTTCTTGGAGAGTAGGGAGGGTTGTACCAGTGATTCGCTCAGCAGTCCGAACTATTCACAATAATTAACCCCAAAAAAGCCAAAACAAAGCAAACACTACCAGATTACTATAGTATAAATACAGCACTACAAAATACAAAAGAGAGAGATCGACTTAGAATGTCACTTACCTGTTCTGTAAAGATTTGTTCAGCTGTAGTTCGAAACGTACGCTGAAGAAATACTGTTTTTCTCCTCTAAGGGCTTATTATGCGGTCTCTGTCGCCATCTTGTGGCGGAACGTCAACCATCTTTGCTTTGCTCAGTATGACAGGCTGGCCGCTGATGTGCTGAATCTCCGAAATTATGTATATTTAAAATAGGCACTGTCCTTATAAATAAACTGCATAGTTGCAATCTAAACAACTACATTACGCCTAAAAAAGCCTCAAAAGTACATTATGTTGTCCAACAGCAGCAATATTTGTCAAACTGTAGTGAGTTTATTGATCTGCTGTCACTCTATGTGGGCAGAGTAATACCGAAGGGTGAAGAGGCTGTACAAGTGCTGTTATTATGGCAATATTGCACGGCTATCAGCCAATCAGATTTGAGAACCAGACAGAACTGTTATATATACATATATACACATATATATATATATATATATATATATATATATATATATATATAGTAACTCATTGTGATTATTTAATAACTGATTCTACTGATTGTGAAAAAAATTTGGTGCAGGGGAAATAATTTACTATGTTTCAATAAAAAAGAAAAATACTGTAAACATGTATTGTTTTTTACCTCAACATTGATGTAGTGTTCATCACTAAAGTTTGAGTGTTTCTGCTTAACTTTGAAAATAAAACACTATTACAGTTAAATTTAAACTAAGCTATTTTGTCATTGTTGCTTTAACACTAGCCAAAACGGACTTGTATGTTCACCTGGAAAGTGTTCATTCTAGCATCCATTGAGCTTGTATTAAGAACAGACCTTATTTTAGGCATTAAGCCAAAAATCCATTCACAAAAACCCACTAACTACAAAAATGTGTCCCTGCAGCACTCTATTCATTATGCGAAGACACATTTGAGTGTAAACATACCCTAACAAAACCCATTAAGTAAAAAGATTAGCTCTTAGCACACAAATAAATAATGACATGAAAAGGGCCAGAAATAAAGTCAGCCAACTATTTCAAACAAATTATCTTAAATCAATAAGCACATAATTTATGCGCGCTGCAATGCATGTTGGGATCTGGCAGTCTCTAAACAATCAGCAAACTTTCCTCGTTGAAAATATTTCTCCAGACAAGCCTGTTGAGAGGGGAATATTGCCAACCTTAGTATCTGTGCCTCGAAAAGCCCCATATGTTGGATCAAATGGAATTGCTTTTTTATAGCGAGGATTTTGAACGGCAACAGAGAGTCGTTTCAGTCCGCCCGGAAAGATTTTCTGCTTCCTCATCAGAGTGAACCACAAAGAGGATCCATTTATTGCACATTTACCCATTTCATGTTTGTTTATCTAACTGCCACTGGAGGGCTGGAACAAAAAAAGCTAATTTGTTAACATCACAGTGACTTTATCAATCTTATTAAGCTGATAGGCCAGAAGCAATAAAGAGACATGGTCGCTGAGCAAAAAGTGCCCCAAAAGCAATTATATCTGAACCTTCAGTGTCCGTCTGAGACCCCTTAGTCTCATGGAGTCCAATTATAGCACCTCCTAAATGTTTGTGTGTGTGAGTGTGTATGTGTGAGGATGCTCCCCTGTTAAAATGACCATTGCTGGTCTCCAAAATGGTTTTGGAGTGGAAATTCATGCTACTATAAGCGGGATTTTCAGCAGGGTTTCCTTCAAGTTATGTGTGTGCATGTTCTTGATTATGCAGTGTGTCTACGATATCTCACACCACACTCTCCCTCCAGGACTTCCCCTCTGGGTCAAAAGTACTACAGCCTAGTTCCAGCTCATTATAATTCAGCCATGCTTGCTGTAACTGCTGGAACACTTTCAATTAGAAAGGCCTCAGACAATGACCTTATGCATACAGTGCAAACACATTACAATGCTGATGACTCATCATGTTTGTTTATACATTCTGCATTTTCAAACTGTATTTAGAGTTCTAATTATATACTAGTCTGAGGGCTGCTAACACCTTCCTGATACTGCACAGATGTTTTTTTTTAGAAACATGGAAAATTTAATTAAACTTCTAGTAGATCTGATTCAGATTGTGAAAACGTAGCCCTATATACATTTTTGGAGAGTGGCAAATACATCCCAGGAGGTTTTTTTACAGATTTTGTTTTCGCGAATCCACCAGAAGCCGCTGTGTACACATTTTGAGAGCTCAAATTTCTCTCGCGAGTGCCATTCGTGCCTGCTGTTCTCGCGTACATCCACCAGAGGCTGCTGTCGACTGACTGACTGATCGACTGATTCAACCCAACCCACCACCTTCCCAAAGCCCAACCGATAGTGTTTTTAAAAGCACAGATTGACCCGCCTACCCACTTCCCTAAACCTAACCGGCAGTGTTTTGAAAAGCAATTTCGAAAAAGAAAAGCCCCCTGATTTTTACCACATTTTCAGGTTTTACCAGTTACACTTCAAAAAATGCTTTTCTTACTTAGATGTTTTGTCTTGTTTCTAGTCCAAATATCTAAAAATTCTTAAATCAAGAAGAATTTTCTAGACAAGCAAAACATATTGTCTTGTTTTAAGAAATAATATGCAAACATTAAGTGAGTTTTTCCTTAAAACAAGCAAAATAATCTGCCAATGGGGTTGTTTTAAGGAGAAACTCACTTAATATAGGCATATTATTTCTTAAAACAAGACATTATGTTTTGCTTACGTAGAAAAAGCTTCTTGATATAAGAATTTTTAGATATTTGGATTAGAAACAAGACAAAAAATCTAAGAAAGAATTTTTTTTTTGCAGTGTATTTACTTCTTTATTTTTTTTGGCTTTAGTTTTTGTCTTACCTGCTTTCTGGAACCGTTCTTCGCCGGACGCAAACCCCGTCGTCACGGTCAACTCCTCTCTGAATCTTAAATCCTCCGATGTACGCAGCGAGCCACTGGACAAACTGGTAACAGTGAAAAAGTCATCCACATGGAGATAAGCAGTCAGCTGTTAAGCGCAAAAAGGAACGGCGTCATACCGCCCCATAGCATTCGTTTTAAAGATGAAATGCAGCCAGAAATGTATATAGGGCTTAGTTTTCAGAATGAGCCTGTGTTGAGTAGTTATCTAAGTAGTTTTTAGGCAAGAACGCATGCCTATATGATAGGACACTGCTAAGACACATTTCCCTCTTCTCATTCATTTAAAACTCTTCACATAATTCTCTTTACCAAACTTTAACTGGCTGAAGGTTATTTTTGCATTCAAAATTCACTGTAAAAATGCTCAGCGACCATGTCTCTTTATTACTTCTGGCCTATCAGCTTAATAATAGTTTGTTTGTTTTTATTTATTTTTTACCTTTTTTACTGAATTGTAGCTTAAATATATCCTATGGTGCGACATTCATTCATTCATTTTCTTTTCGGCTTAGTCCCTTTATTAATCAGGGGTCGCCACAGCGGAATGAACCGCCAACTTATCCAGCATATGTTTTATGCAGCAGATGCCCTTCCAGCTGCAACCCATCACTGGGAAACACCCATACACTCTCATTCACACACTACCCAGAAGAAACACCAAAATGACTGTTCATCTGTTCATTCAGAGCAGTTTATTTGTGTATAAGCCTAGTTGTAACCGTTACAAATATGGAGAGGAAATTAGCTTTAAATGATAGAATACATAACAAACATTAGAGCATATTAAAAATAAAATAAAAGGTTTAGCCTTCTCAAATCAATGGCCTATAAAGAAATTACATCAAGTCATAAAATCTTGTTCACCTTTATTCACTGTATTTAAATATTGATTAAAGCTACTATAGTTATTTAGTGAAGTGCAGTTAATCTCTCATTTTGATCCACTGTTTTGTTTGATAACAGAGGAGTCGCTTTAAGAATCCACAGATCTATGAAAGCATTCGATTATTTAACTGTTTGTGCTTATTTAAGACAAAACTATTTGTGTTTAAAATAAAACATGCCATGACGGACATTCATTCATTTTCTTTTCGACTTACTCCCTTTATTAATCAGGGGTCGCCACAGCGAAATGAAGTGCCAACTTATCCAGCATATGTTTTACGCAGCGGATGCCCTTCCAGCCACAACCCAACACTGGAAAACACCCACACACTCTTGCATTCACACTTATACACTACGGTCAATTTAGCTTATTAAATTCACCTGTACCGCATGTCTTTGGACTTGTGGGGGGAACCGGAGCACCCGGAGGAAACCCATGCGAACCAGGACAGACATGTTAACATATTATTAAGTGTATTTGTCTGTTTAAACACACACCCAAATCCAAAATTGTTCACTTTCACTCCTCTTCAAATCGCGTGTACAGAAGCTGATTTGGGAACAGTGTCTTTATATGGAGCGCGTCCTTCAGGCAGCATCGAAACATGACTGGACTGATTCCGAGATTGCATAGGAAGGGCGACGGTCGACGCATAGCTTTAATGGAAATGAAGTGAATGCAGCCGTTTTAATATTCATTTCAACGTGGTTTCAAGCCAAAATAAAGCAAAAGCATTATTCTCTTCAACAGAGAACCGCAGAGAATTATACCGCTTTTGAGATCCGCTCTTTGATGCGGGAAAATGGGAAAATACTTAAACGGGATGACAGCAGGATATAATAGTAAAATACGGAAGAATCCTGGCAAAAATGGGAGGGTTGACAGGTATGATTTTAAATGAAATCATGAAAAAGAAATTATTGGACATTTTCAATAAATAAGGGTGTCACGCCAAAGGACAAACTAAAACAATTTTATAGTGGTTCCAAAAAGTACAATATGTGAAAGTAAAAAAAATAACTTAACAAGTGCATGTCATGGGCTTCACAGGGGCCTTCAGTCGTATGATTTTGAATGGGATCCTTCAACTAATTCAAGGTTTTAGTAGAATTGCTGATTTAAAAAGTTATCATAGTGTCACACTAAAGGACATGGCTTTCAGTGGCAAGATATGATGTTTCTACAAATATAAGGATAAAAAAAAGATTGGCATTTATTAAAATAGCCACTTAGGCCTGAGGTATTTATTAATGTTTTTGAATCTATAGGAGCTGTAATTAATGAATTATGCTTGAAACAGTCACACCATAGGACGATTTTGAGATTTGTCTCAAAAACTGTAAAAAAATGCAGCCGTTTTTGTAACAAGAGCTTCATGGAACACAAAGAAATGTTTAGTCATTTACTGCATTTTGAATGGTGACAATATTAATTATATTCATTATTGTCATGTGTCAGTTAAAATGCAATCTCAGGTAAACAACATGTTCACAACAAAATGAATACAAAGCAATAAAGAAAAGTACAAAAATGATACCTTTTTTTTTATATTATTACTATTATAATATATTTATATCTATATACAGTGGTCATTCATTATTCGCGGGAGTTACATTCTAAAAATAGCCCGCAATAGCTGAAATCCCAGAAGACGTACGTTTTTTTGTTTTTTTTTTACAATTACTATAGATGTTTTAAGGCTGTAAAACCCCTCACGACACACTTTATACACTTTTCTCAGACAGGCATTAACATTTTCACACTTTTCTCTCTTGTTTAAACACTCTCAAAGTTTAAACTTTCGTAGAAAAAAAAAAAAAGTCCAGTATTATAGAATGAAATCAAAGATCAAAACCTGTTAAGGCGCAAACATGCATCGCTGTCAGCAAAAGGTTTTTAGCTTTTGTGCGGATAATGTTGGCATCCAGATAATGTTCTTTTTCGTGCAGTCACTGATCCACAAAGCTAAAGCAGACTCCATCTTTAAGGGGGTCGCACACCGGATGCATATGACAGTTGGAAGTAACACACACCGGACGCGCACATTCGCATGTTATTTACAATGAAATTATTCTGATGGCGCTCTCTGGGCTCCGAAGACAGCCGCTGACTTGCGGCGCCGGTGTGCGTACACTGATAGAAACCTATGTTTACAATTCTAAAATGCATGGCAAGGTCCATCTGGTGTGCGACCCCCTTTACGATGGTCTTACTGTGGACAGTTACAACCCTTTTTGCATCCTTGTTGGAACTCACACTGCTAGCGATCGAAGATTTATGTTCATTTGGCAAGCTGAATGCATTCTGTACTGTACAGGAGACACGGAGTAGATTGATTGACAATGGTCTACAGCCAACCAGGACCCAGACACAATGCGCTGTAAAAAAAAAAAAAAAGCATGTCAAATTGCACTAAAAAATCCATGAAACTGTGAGTAAGTTGCGTAAAAACATATGCCGAAATAGTTGGCGGTTCATTCCGATATGGCAACCCCTGATAAATAAGGGACTAAGCCGAAGGAAAGAAAAATATTCTTATTTTAGTCAAAAAAGTTACTAGTGACAAAAGTTACTCAGCCAAGAGTGTTTTTCTCATATTATTAATTAATCTGATCAAAATTATTTTATTGGCCTGTTTCTCTTTACCAATCGGCATGATCCTTGGAAGTTAACTGGAACTGTATTCATAGTTTATTTAGTGTGATGTAGGATATGCAATAGTGCAAAGACACTAGAGGTAGCCAAATCATTTATGAAGTATGACCTGCTATCAGGTGAGATTGCAAAACTGTATACATTGTTTCATTAACTCCTTTGAAATGTTGTACTAATGATCAACAATGTACTATAGCAATGTGTGTGTGGAGTAGGGGGTGTTGTCCTTTTGTTCTCCATTCCTTTGAGGGTGTTTTAACATTTGTAAAATGTTAATTGTAATTTTCAAAGTGTATTTAATATCTGAATGCTAATAATGTTGAAATCCGTTTTTGAAATGCAAATATATTGAAATTTCAGCAGTCATATTAGCTGCTCCAGTGATACTTTGTATGTTGCCCTGGTCTGGATTCTTGACAGCAGTTGCACAGTAACTCATTTTTGAAAAGCAATATATTCTTTGTTCTTTGCTTAAAGGTTTTTCACCCTTTCATTAAAGAAAAAGAGTGAAATCCAGTTCAAGGTTGATGTGTTTATCTCTTTCAAGCTGAGAATCTGTGCACAAAATTAATAGCTTTAAAGGCACTGCCAGCTGGTGGAGGTGCCAATGAGCTCCCAACACCTGCATTTACAAGTTAACTTAGCACCAGGAAAACTGACATTTTAGCAATGGCCTCTAACATAATAAAGATCTGAAAGAAAGCAATAAAAAAAATCGAAATATTTGGTTTATTATTCAATCTTATACAAGGGTTACTTCTGATTCTTGAATCTGATTGGATGATAGCTTTGCAATGTTTTACTAGTATCAGCACAGATCCACCCATGTGTATCACTGTGCCAAGTGGAGGACTAAACTCACTACAGTTGGAGCATATAATGCATCTTTGAGACTTTTTTTAGGTAGAATGTAATTGTTTAGACAGCCACTATTCTTATAAACAAACTGAATATTTGCAGTTTTAAAATGCTTTTCTATGATTTGGGAATGGGACTTCCAGTGCATCCGTGAGAGCAACGTAGGCTTATTCTGAAAATGTACTCCTATATACATTTCTGGAGATTGCGAATTATGTAACCAGAGCTATGTATGGCTGCATTTCGTCTTTAAAACGAACGCTACGGGGTGGTATGACGCCGTTCCTTTTCGAGCTTACAAGCTGACCGATTACCTCCGTATGGACAGCTTTTCCGCTGTTACCAGTTTGTCCAGTGGCTCACCACGTACGTCAGCGAACTTGTGATGTGGAGCGGAGTTGACCGCGACGACCGGGTTCGAGTCCGGCGAAGAATGATTCCAAAAAGCCAAAAAATTTAATTAACAAGTAAATAACAGGGTGAGAATGTGGTAAAATCTGAAAACGTGGTAAAAATCAGGCTGCTGCGAGGGCTTTTCTTTTTCTGGATTACTTTTGAAAACACTGTCGGTTGGGTTTAGGGAAGTGCGTGGGCGCTGGTCATCGGTGCTTTTGAAAACACTTTCGGTTGGGTTTAGGGAAGAAGGAGGGTGGGTCAGTCGATCGGTCAGTCAATTAGTCAACAATGGCCTCTGGTGGATTTACGTGAGAAGAGCAGGTGCGAATGGCACTCGCGAGAGATATCTGAAATCTCAAAAAGCATACACAGCGGCCTCTGGTGGATTCGCGGAAATAAAAACTGCAAAAAATGTTAGAGCGCTCCTCTGATGGCCATTTATTCAGGAGTCTTTTGATGGATTTACTTAGTAATTTTATAATGTTGATTATTAAAGGGGTGGTCCAGAGTGTAATTTTAAGGCTTGGTTGTGTTTATAAGATGCAAAGCAATGTGTGCCCATGCTTCATTTGTAGAAAATCGTGTTATTTTTTCATATATCTTACTTTGATGGGCTGTGCGGTGGTGCAGTGGGTAGCCCTGTCACCTCACAGCAAGAAGGTAGCTGGTTCGAGCCTCGGCTGGGTCAGTTGTCATTTCTGTGTGGAGTTTGCATGTTCTCTGATTGGCTGAAGAATTAATTTGCACTATGACGCGGGAAACGCCTCTTTGCTTTATGCTTTCTCTCGTCGATAATGTGAAGTATTCCTTTAGGTTCGCTGCGGTTCAAAAACAGTGATGCCGGTGCTGAAGTGGGCCTCGGAGTGGCTGTAGCCCAATCAGAATATTGAATAGCCCTGTTTTAGTCACCCATAAGGGTGATCAGATGTCTCAATTTTCCCAGGACAGTCCCTTATTTCAGCACTACCGCGAGAACCGTCCAGTCAAAGGTAAGCTAACCAAGCTCGTCGTAGAACAAAAAATTTAATTCAAACAGTCTTCATCATTGATTAACTTGTATATGTAGTAACAGAAGCTGGGGTAGGCGGAATCATGCTGAATGGACTCATAACTGAAGAGCAGTCTCGGCCGCGCAACGGTTACAGCTGGACTCAAAAAACCGGTGCGCCCGCACAATCCTTCCATCACACAATATAACCGAGACAGTGCGTGAACAAATCAAATAGCCTACACAAGCAGTTATCAAAATATCCATCGTTGCGGACTATCTATCTCAAGTAAATACACTCGGTTACGCTTTACAGTAAGTTTAACTGAACTAGTTAGAAAGCAAACTTTTTTTTATAAATGTTTACTTTGCCCTTTTTATGAAAACGACAGTAATAATATGGATCAATGAAATACTGGCGCTGGCTTTCATCAGACAATATATCTGATGCAAATAAATAAAATAAAATAAGGATGCTAGCCTTCTGTAACTCAGAAGACCACAATATTTTGGATATTAGAAGCATGGATATTAAAGATATCCTATCATTAGGGATTTATGGTGAGCTAAAGTTCTAAAGAAACGTTTTAAAGGTAAACCCCTATTTAAAGTATTTATTCATTCATTCATTCATTCATTTTCTTTTCGGCTTAGTCCCTTTATTAATCTGGGGTCGCCACAGCGGAATGAACCGCCAACTTATCCAGCATATGTTTCACGCAGCGGATGCCCTTCCAGCTGCAACCCATCACTGGGAAACATCCATACACACTCATTCACATACATACACTACGGACAATTTAGCCTACCCAATTCACCTATACCGCATGTCTTTGGACTTGTGGGGGAAACCGGAGCACC
>CAIGQV010018552.1:908906-930663 GCA_903798115.1 Danio jaintianensis | reverse complement strand
CACCTGTCAACCGTGACAGTGTATGCTCCATTCAGCTGCTTTTGTTTCTGTCAGCTTCGCATTTAATTAAAGAATTAATAAACCATTAGGGTTCAGAACAATGTTTTGTGTCTAATTTTGTATGTTTTGTGGCAAGTAGCCATGTAATTAGCAGGATAAAGTACATCCAGGCGGTGGTTATGGCAGAATAATTCCGCGGTCACATTAGAGTTTGCGAGTTGGCGATGCGTAATGGGGCGGGATTAAACAAGATGATTAGACATTTAAAAAAGCGAGCGATTGTTCTATGTTTTAAATTTCTGTCCATGTTTTGATCTTTGATTGGTCTCACGCAATCACGTGATGCGATTTTGCAGGTCAGAGTTCACCAAGCATGAACTTTCCAACGCAGCGAACTGTGAAACTTATCGCACAAGCTTGCGTTTCCGGTCTGACGCATTCACGTGCGTATGAATGGAAGTCTATGGGGAGAAAAGTCCAGTGTGACCGCGGCTTAAAGCGATTCTGTCTTATTCAACATCGCTCCACTTTGTGTCAGGCTGCCGATAACCTTGTTGGGCTTTATTCTGTGATAACAACCACCTGGATGTAAATGATGTATCTCTGTAAAATATGCAGAAAAAATATGACATTCATTCATTCATTTAACTTTGGCTTAGTCCCTTATGTATCAGGGGACATCACAGCGGAATGAACCGCCAACTATTTCGACATATGTTTTACGCAGCAGCTGCCCTTCCAGCCGCAACCCAGTACTGGGAAACACCCATACACTCTCACATTCACACATACTCATACACTAAGGGCAATTTTGTTTACCCAATTCACTTATAGTGCATGTCTTTGGACTGTGGGGGAAACCGGAGCACCCGAAGGAAACCCACGCGAACACAGAAGAACATGCAAACTCCACACAAAATGCCAGCTGACCCAGCCAGGACTCAAACCAGCGACCTTCTTGCTGTGAGGCAACAGTGCTAACCACTGAGCCACCATGCCACCGAAAACATGACATATTTAAGTTTTAAAAATCCACATAATTTTATTCTTATTTTGGACAATGGGGGTTGCTATTATTTTTTTATGATATCAGATGGTTGCACCCCTACTGACATGAATTTGTAGCCATACAACTGCTGGAAGGTGTAGGCCAGGGGTCCCCAAACTTGGTCCTGGAGGGCCGATGTCCTGCAGATTTTAGTTCCAACCCCAATTAGACACACCTGACCCAGCTAATTAAGCTCTTTCTAGGTATACTAGAAACTTCCAGGCAGGTGTGTTGAGGAAAGTTGGAGCTAAACTATGCAGGACACCAGCCCTCCAGGACTGAGTTTGGGCGTCCCTGGTGTAGGCTATAGACCATTTTGAGGGATGTTAACAAAAACAATGGTCCCAACATATTTCCTGTTTTACATTTTTAATTTCTATAGCTTCCAAGAATCCATAAAAGAGCCACATATTGATAATGTTTCTCAATATGCGTTCTTCAGTGATCTTGCGTCCTTGTGTAACGTCATCATCAACTGTCAAAGTTTAGTTCCAAAACTCAAGACCCCAAGAGTGGAGGACGCATGAAAGTTCCCGGATGTGTTTTTGATGTCGAGGATGTGGCGATGCAGTCCCTGATGTCATTGCGGCTGAATAAAGGAGGTGGGAAGCATTTTGTACCTGTTTAATATTAAAGTTCAGAGATATAAATTATTTATCTCAGGAGTTTCCCTAAATGAGACGGTGAAAGTAAACATTCACAATCAAAATCTTATTATGCATAAACACACAAAGGGTGTTTATTTGCTGAAATTCGTATTAACATCTCTGTTATTTGTATTGTGCAAAGTATATTTGTAAGGCTTTTGAGCATGTTACATATATTGAAAAGGGGGAAAACAATAAATCGTTGTATGAATGCTGTAATGTTTAAATAATTTTCCTTTAAAAATGTGTGAAGGTCATGTGACCATCAGGAAGAATGCAGCGTCTCATTTCTCAGAGGACGTGTTCTCTGTTCTCGTGATCTCCCGAGTTCGTTCTTCTGAGGTAACCTGGCAAGACTGCCTCTACGAGAACGCAAGTCCGTTCTCTGCGTTCTTGGAATTGAGAAACAGCCATGGTCTATAAGGAAAAGATAGGTGCAGGAAGCTGAGTTTTGATGCTGCATGAGCAGCTCAATAGGCTACCTCTCCCTCCTTAGAAAGGCAACATGTGGATGAAAGTCTATAAGGGCTGGTGGTAGTGGGTTGTGTTGCTGGAATTTAGTGACCTGCACTTGACACTAAACTTTTGCATGAGTCATCACTCGCCAGTCATTCAAGCATTTGTGTGGACTGGTAGAGGGATTTTTTAGGCATGAATTTAGGCAAACTATAGCCTAAATAAAGATTTAAATTATCATTATTATTATACATTCATTTGTAATTACTGCTCACATAAAAAAAACCTCACCGCTACGCTTGTGCTTCTAAATCAAAGGGAACATTGCTTCATTATCTGGCTTACACTGCAAAAAATGATTTTCTTACTTAGATTTTTAGCAGATTATTTAGCTTGTTTTAAGGAAAAACTCACTTAATATAGGCATATTATTTCTTAAAACAAGACATTATGTTTTGCTTACCTAGAAAAAGCTTCTTGATATAAGAATTTTAAGATATTTGGACTAGAAACAAGACAAAAAATCTAAGTAAGAAAAGCATTTTTGAACCTGAAAAAGATGGATGTTGGTGATAGAGTTTTAAAGCCTGATGCTTTTGAAATAAAGGCTTTGTATGAACAAGATAAAGTGAGAAGCAATGCTGCTCACCAATATATGCATATTTATAATATTCATCACAGCCATGAACTGCAATGTACGTGCTATTTCAAGCCAGACATCCCAAGTCTCCCGGAAGTTCCGCGAGTCTCCCGCATATGCAAAGAGACTCATGGATGCCCACAAAAGAATGATAATCTCCTGGAAATTGCACGCCCGCCCCCCCAGTCTCACATTTAACGCAAATTTTCGCAAATCATCTATGTCCCCTCCGGAAATGATTTTAGAAGCAAAGTAATCACTAGGGTATATGCAGAAGGCCTTCTAATTTTCAGTAACCTAGTTAAAGCACATCCAGTGAACTGTATGCCGTCACAAAATCGCAGCATTTAAGGTCAGTTTTCTTTAAAAATCTACGATCTTCACTGCCCAATTGACATATGATATAAAGTGGGTCTAAGCACTGCATTAAATTCCATTTTCCCTCGCCATGTCATGATCGTACGAATTCACACAAATTAGCCACTAAATCAAAAAGTTCTGATGCAAGTGCAAGTCTGCAACCAGACACTGTTGGTTACGGTTAATAGAGAAATGAAGACAGATGTTGGAGCGTCAGCATGTTTATTGTCTAGCTTTTCTTCTCTGCCTTTTCTCAACATAGATTTACTCTTTATATGTGGCTTTTACAACATGGATTTTACTCCTTACGTTACTCTATACGAGGAAAAAAAAAAATCAATGATACCTGGGGTACCCCTTTTTCCATGCCCCCTGTCCATTTCTGTGAAACCCTGAAAAAAACATAAGCCTGTTAATCAAACACCTTATTGAATGGGTAACAGTAACAGAACCGACAGTAACAGAATTGACAATGGGTGGCACGGTGGCTCAGTGGTTAGCACTGTCGCCTCAGGTCACTGGTTCGAATCCCGGGTGGGCCAGTTGGCATTTCTGTGTGGAGTTTGCATGTTCTCTCCGTGTTGGCGTGGGTTTCGTCCGGGTGCTCCGGTTTTCCCCACAGTCCAAAGAGATGCGCTGTAGGTGAATTTGGTTGAACTAAATTGGCGGTAGTGTATGTGTGTGTGTGTGAATGTGAGTGTGTATGGGTGTTTCCCAATACTGGGTTGCGGCTGGAAGGGCATCCTTCGTAACCCTGCGTAAAACATATGCTGGAATAGTTGGTGGTTCATTCCACTGTGGCCCTCTGATAAATAAGGGACTAAGCCAAAAGAAAATGAATGAATGAATGAATTGACAATTTTACAGCTTTTTAGCCAAAAATTCACTTGATAGCATAAATGCTAAGATCACTTGGCACTAATGAAATAAGGATTAAAATATTTGTAAATTTTCCAATGTCCACATTCATTCATTAATTTTTTTTTGGCTTAGTTCCTTTATTGATCTGGGGTCGCCACAGTGGAATGAACCCCAAACTTATCCAGCATATGTTTTACGCAGCGGATGCTCTTCCAGCTGCAACCCATCATTGGGAAATATCCATACACACTTATACACTACGGACAATTTAGCTTACCCAATTCACCTATACCACATGTTTTTGGACTTGTGGGGGAAACCGGAGCACCCGGAGGAAACCCACGCGAACACGGAGAGAACATGCAAACTCCACACAGAAATGCCAACTGAAATGCCAACTGACCCAGCCAAGGCTCGAAGGTTGCTGGTTCAAGCCCTGGATGTGTCACTTGGCATTTCTGTGTGGAGTTATCATGTTCTCCCCGTGTTCGCATGGGTTTCCTCCGGGTGCTCCGGTTTCCCCCACAGTCCAAAGACATGCGCTATAGGTGAATTGGGTAAGATAAATTGTCCGTAGTGTATGTGTGTGAATGAGTGTGTATGGATGTTTTCCAGTGATGGGTTGCAGCTGGAAGGGCATCCGCTGCGTAAAACATATGCTGGATAAGTTGGTGGTTTATTCCGCTGTGGCGACCCCAGATTAATAAAGGGACTAAGCCGAAAATAAAATAAATGAATGAATGAAATTGGCCGAGGTGTATGTATGTAAATGAGAGAGTGTATGGGTGTTTCCCAGCACTAGGTTGCGGCTGGAAGGGCATCTGTTGTGTAAAACATATGCTGGATAAGTAGGCGGTTCATTCCACTGTGGCGACCCCTGATTAATAAAGGGACTACGCTGAAGGAAAATGAATGAATGAATATTATGAAGTATAACAATGTATTGTATGCATGAGTTGTTGGGAGAAACCTCAATGAATTTTAACTGAGCAAGGAAATAATATCCTTTCAGACAGAAATCAGCTGTTGGGATGCTTGTACTCTCTCTTTGTTTTCTCTGGGTTGTATTGAAAAGACTTGAGTTTTCCCAGAGGGAGCTTTGTCCTTAAAACTTGTTGCCAACAAGTGATCAGAACAATGCTGGTTCAGGTTCAGGTTCCTTCATTAGTTTGCAAATGTGGTTTATGCTCATTTTATGCAAAACTAGGTTTTTACTTTTTTGGATAAAAAAGGGGGGAAGGGGTGTATAGCTACTTACTGTACCAAGGAGACAAGTGTCTAGAAGTTTCTATGAATTCAAAATAGTTTTTTTTTTATATTAGTATCACTATGTTAGTCTTAAGAACATTTCAAGGGCGAGAGGGGAGTTTGAGCTCAGGTAGGTCTTGAGAACTCCCCTGCTTGATAATGGTAAATGCAAATTATGAATAACTATGGAGAGACAATTGTTGAATTAATCGCTCGTCTATGGTGTCGATTTGGTTTGATCAATTTACTTATGTTACATGTTTTTTGGTCTGTGGGAGGACACCGGAGAGCCCGAGGAAAACCCACGCAAACACGGGGAGAACATGTAAACTCCACACAGAAATATCAACTTGGCCAGGTAAAGACTTGAGCTAGTGACATTCTTGCTGTGAGGCAACGGTGCTAACCACTGGGCCTCCGTGCTACCCTGTCAAGAAAAGGGGAGGAGTAGGGGTGGAAGGGGGGATTCTTCAATACGAAGATGGCTAAGGTAGGATACTCTGGTATGCGGGACCAGCCGCTATCAATCATAAGCACGTGCTCCTCTCGAAATTAGTTTATGAATAAACTTCACTGTGTGGTTTATTTATTAACTAATTTCGAGAGGATCACGTGCTTATGATTGACCACATCTGGTCCCGCATAAGATAACACACGATGCACCAATCAGATGAATCCTTACTCACTATAAATAACCAGAGTTTTTAATTATCTTCGTCTTGACGAATCCCCCCTTACACCCCACCCCTACTCCCCCTTTCTTTTCCTAGATAGGGCAGCCCAGTGGTTAGCACTGTTGCCTCACAGCAAGAATGTCACTGGTTCAAGTCCTTACCAGGCCAGTCGATGTTTCTGTGCAAAGTTTACATGTTTTCCCCATGCTCGCGCGAGTTTTCCCCGGTTTCCTCCAACCGTCCAAAGACATGCAACATAAGTGAATTGACTAATCCAATTTGGCACCATAGATGAGCTCTTAGTCAGCTATATCTTTCATAGCAATTCCTAACTCGTCAATAGCCATAACAAGCAGGGGAGTTCTCGAGACCTACCTGAGCTCAAACTCCCCTCTCACCCTTCAAACGGGAGGAAGCCCTGGGCTCGAGGATCTTCTGAGCTCAGGGCTCTCTCCTGGGACAGCATGCCAAACACTCTTTATTACCAATCATCAGCTAAGTGTGAACTTGAAAATACTTTTGTCTGCTCCAAAACATGCCAAAATTTGCATTTAGAAGATATAAACACCCAAAGCTTGCACTTTGTCCCTTCTACCTTGACGCCACCTCATACTTCAGTTTCTCATCAAAAGACTTTTTCCCAGAGGGAGCTTTGTCCTTAAAACTTGTTGCCAACAAGTGATCAGAACAATGCTGGTTCAGGTTCAGTTTACTTCATTAGTTTGCAAATGTGGTTGATGCTCAAACACCCAAAATTACACTAAACTCCGGGGAAAACGTGGATAGCGCAGTGACGCAATGACGTTAATCGCATTATGTACTATAATATGTAAAACGGGATCATGAAAGGAACATTCAAAAAGCAACCAATGTAAACCCCTTAAACATATTATTGTCTTAATTAGATTAAGGCAAATAATTCGATTACTGATGTCCATGTAAACGTAGTCAATGAACGAGACTCAAAGGTCCGAGTCAGTAAAATTATCAGAACTTCCCATCACTACTTTTCATTTGATGCACTTAGGCTCAATGATAATTGAGCTATGATAAAAACTAAATGCAATTGGCTGTTTTTTTAAAGGGGAGGAGCTATCCTGTCCCACTCTGTCCTCAAGTTTCAGTACAAATTACACATCAAACAAAAATGCACATTTCAAAGCACTTGGAGCTTTAAATATCACTTTTAACAAAACACTACTTAGTGTGTAATTTCCAAGCAAATATTACATTTTTGTTTTAACAAATTATGCATAAAATTAGAAATAATTTGTGAAATGATTATAAAATAATAATAATAATAATATCTATTACTATTTATTATAGGTGGCACGGTGGCTCAGTGGTTAGCACTGTCGCTTCACAGCAAGAAGGTAGCTGGTTTGAGTCCCGGCTGGGCCAGTTTTCATTTCTGTGTGGAGCATGTTCCTCCCATGTTCGTGCGGGTTTCCTCCAGGTGCTCCGGTTTTCCCCGCAGTTCAAAAACATGCTCTATAAGTGAAACATATGCCAGAATAGTTGGTGGTTCATTCCACTGTGGCGACCCATGATAAATAAGGGACTAAGCCAAAGTAAAATGAATGAGTATTTATTATGAATAATAATGCAGTCAACAATTTTATGTGTGTCACTTTAAATACAAATAAGCTACTCCAAATGCCGAACTCCCCTTTGCAGAGTGATTACAATGCTTCCAATCCCATTTTGCTGTCATCACACCCAGGAACTGGATGGCCACAGTCAGACTGGCAACAATCAATCTAGTACTCCAATGTCAAAATGCAGATACAGCGCTGATAAAAGCAGGACCGGCTTTTACACAGTTTAGCAGTTTTATTGTGAGCTACTGGGGTGCATCATTTATGAGCACTCACAACAACGTACAGTAATAAACAAGATTTTAGCTAAAAAGGCAACAACACGGCTAGTGTCACAACTAAAAACAAATGAATATCTGAGTCAGCTTCAAATTGTCTCATTAATATTTAACCGGCCCTGCAGCCAAGACCGCTATAACGCACTGAACTGTTTTCACTGAACTCAAAGCTTTGTTTACCTGTCTCTGATGCTACCGCTAGCGAGGAAAAGTTCGCTGTTCTTAGAGAGATGATGAAGCATTGCTCAGTCAAAGTCATATCGCTCCGTTATCTATCTTAATGTCCTTCAGGAAGGGCACCCAGCTTCAGAACTGGCGAGAGTGATGTTCCTTTAGTTTGTGTGTGCTGCTGACTCATATTGTAACTAATGGGAATGCTACAGCTGCACAGGGGTCCTGGGAAAATGGAATCGTGTTATTCCGCACCAGATGAACAGCCAGGATTGAAGTAACAACATCCACATAACAATGCAAGAAAAGGGAGATCTGGTATCTTTGCATGAGGGATAATTTTATAACTCTGCATGCCCCGGTTCCCGAACAGTGTTCATGGTGAAATCGGGGCCCGAATGCTTGTTACATAAGAACATTACAACAGCTCATAGACATCCCTTTTCCACTACAATGAGCTTTGCCTCAGGCCTGTCATTAACCTTGACTATGTGTTTTTCCAAAGAGTGACCTTGTGAACTCCAGTGCATGTTGGTGGGTTTGTATGTTGGGTCCGCTCAGAAATAAAGACCGGGTCAGATTTCCGCAGACGAGAAAGCCTCAGGGGTGCGTGTTGGGCCCAGGGCTATTATTACTCATCACATTCTCATACTGATATCGATGGAGAGAATGCATTTGACTATTCATGATACTGTATTCTACACTTGAATGGCCAGCACTGAAACGCCGTATGGATTAAAATGAGAGCAAACTGAAAAACGCCTTAAAGGCGACTTCCATGTGCTCAACTCATCCAGCTGTTGTGAGAAATGTACTGTTCTGAAATAAGCATCTAGAAACATGCCAGAAAATACAATTAAGCTACAGTATTAGTTCAGTGTATTGCATTTCAAAATGTAAATAAAGGCAAATTCATTCATTCATTTTCTTTTCGGCTTTGTCCCTTTATTGCCACAGTGGAATGAACCGCCATCTTATCCAGCATATGTTTTACGCAGTGGATGCCCTTCCAGCTGCAACCCATCACTGGGAAACACCCATACACTCCCATTCACACACATACACTACGGCCAATTTAGCTTACCCAATTCACCTATACCACATGTCTTTTGGGGAGAACATGCAAACTCCACACAGAAATGCCAACTGACCCAGCCGAGGATAAAGGTAAATGTATGCTGTAAATTCAGTGTAAACAGGAGCATGGAATGACTGTGATGTAACAGCAAGTATAATAAGATTATCTCTGACTGCATCTTTATACATTAATTGTATAGGCTTAATCTTCAATGTGCTGTATTGTCATTTACAGAACATTTCCAACGTGCAGTATGACAATGCTAATAGATAATAATAATAGTAATAATTTAACATAGGCTCATTCTGAAAACGTAGCCCTATATACATTTCTGGAGATCGCGAATTATGTAGCCAGAGGAACGTATGGCTTCATTTTGTCTTTAAAACGAATGATTCGGGGCGGTATGATGCCGTTCCTTTTCGTGCTTATTAGCTGACCGCTTACCTCTACGGCTTTGGATGGCTTTTCTGCTGTTACCAGTTCGTCCAGTGGCTCGTCGCGTATGTCAGAGGATTTGAGATGCAGAGCAGACCGTGACAACAGGGTTCAAGTATGGGGAAGAACGGTTCCAGAAAGCAGGTAAGACAAAAACAAAAGGGAAAAATTCAATTAAACAAGTAAATAACTGTGAGAATGTGGTAAAATCTGAAAACGTGGTAAAAATCAGGCGCCACGAGGGCTTTTCTTTTTCTGGATTGCTTTTTAAAACACTATCGGTTGGGTTTAGGGAACGGGGTGGGTGGGGGTATCAGTCAGTTGGTCAGTCAGTCAGTCGACAGCGGCCTTTGGTGGATTTACGCGAGAACAGCAGGCATGAATGGCACTCGCGAGAGAAGTTTGAGATATTAAAAAGCGTACACAGCGGATTCGCAAAAACAAAAACTGCAAAAAAAACATAGCTCCTCTGACATATTTGGCGCTCTCCAGAAATGTATATAGGGGTACGTAATCAGAATGAGCCTGAGTTGTAATAATAATATATTGAGATTTTTTTTTTCAGAATTCAAGGATAAAAGTCAGAATAATTGCATATAGTTATTTCTTGGAATTGATGGAAACCATCAAAATTCGAAAAGAGAATTTTCTTTATGGCTTTCTGTCGGAATTCATGTTATGTGGTTTAACATTTGAAACATGAACATTGGTTTTGTAATTTTACAAATGTAAAATTGTTTTCAGCTGTGGCCAAACATTTCTTGACATGTGACCAAAGCAATCCTCTCTGCTTATTCTGAATTACTTACTTACTCCCAGGGCCATTTACATCTAAGTTGATATTTAGCTGCACCAAATTTGTGTTTCGTAACATCTAGTTTTTATGAGTTGGGTTGTTAGCCCAACGCTCAACCCCCAACCTGGAAGACCAGGACATACACACATACACTATGGACAATTTAGCTTACTCAATTCACCTACAGCACATGTCTTTGGACTGTGGGGGAAACCGGAGCACCCGGAAAAAACCCACACAAACACGGGGAGAACATGCAAATTCCACACAGAAATGTGTGTGCATGTGAGAGTATATGGGTGTTTCCCAGTACTGGGTTGCGGCTGGAAGGGCATCCACTGTGTAAAACATAGGCTGGATGAGTTGGTGGTTCATTCCGTTGTGGCAACCCTTGATGAATAACAGGACTAAGCCGAAGGAAAATGAATGAGTAAAAAATGTATATAAAGAGATACAAAGTCTTTCTGGGCAACTAACTAACAAACCTTTTGGCAAAATGAATCAGCAACTACACACACACGCGCACACACACAAACATGCTGCTGTTTTATTGTTGTATTAAACATTATGTATTTTCTTTCTATTGAATTTTTATTAGTTCTTGTAATTTACTCATAAATCACTTTGGTCAAAAGGTTCTGTTAGTTCATTCATTTTCCTTTGGCTTAGTCTCTTTATTCATAAGGGGTCGCCACAGTGGACTGAACCGCCAACTTATCCAGTATATGTTTTACACAGCCGATGCCCTTCCAGCTGCAACCCAGCACAGAGAAACACCCATACACTCTCATTCACACACATACACTACGGCCAATTTAGTTTATTCAATTCACCTACAGCGCATGTCTTTGGACTGTGGGGGAAACCGGAGCACCTGGAGGAAACTCACACGAACGCGAGAAGAACATGCAAACTCCACACAGAAATGCCAACTGACCCAGCCGGGACTCGAACCAGTGACCTTCTTGCTGTGAGGAAACAGTGCTAACCACTGAGCCATAGTGTCGCTTCTGCTATATCAATAAATGTAAAAAAACCCCAAAAGATATAGGGTGGGGGAACAAAGCCAAAATGTTAAAAATAGATTAAATGTCATGTTACAATAACTAAATAAAACAAAATGTAGTCTATGTGCATAAAATGAATTATAATTATGGCTAAATTATGCCCAGACATTTCTGATTTCTGTCTTTTGCAGCAGTTATGCTACGTTTTCTCAAGGAGTTTCTCTATTTTTGTGTTATCCAGTCTTACTTTGATGACTTAAATCTCACCTGAATTGAACACATCTGTGTTTTTCCTCACACAATTTCAGAATAAAGTACAGAGCAAATTACCTACTGTTCCTTGGATAACTCAAGGTTCTTCTGAGAAATCTAATCCCATCCGAATATGTAAGGTTGTGATTGTGGTAAAATGTATGCTTAAATCTTCTCATTTATTTTGACCTTCAATTTTGACCTATTGTAATTAAAGCTGAATTCCTGAGCACAAATTCTTCATTACGTTCTTAAACCTTTCTGTCAACTTTCAGGGTAAAATAACAGTTTAAGGTTCAAATTCTGCTGGCATGGTGTATTAAAATGTTCATGAAATCAATAATGAGAGTCGGATCCCGGACTGCTCAAAATTAGAACTGCAATCTTTCAGATTTGGGTGAGTAAATTATGATTTTCATTAATTTCTGTGTGAATTATATCATTCATTTATTTCCAGGTGGATTGACTGGGGTGACACGGTGGCTCAGTGGTTAGCACTGTCGCCTCACAGCAAGAAGGTCACTGGTTCGAGTACCGGCTAGGTCAGTTGGCATTTCTGTGTGGAGTTTGCATATTCTCCCCATGTTCGCGCGGGTTTCCTCCGGGTGCTCTGGTTTCCCCCACAGTCCAAAGACACGCAGTATAGGTGAATTGAATAAACTAAATTGTATGTGTGTGAATAGGTGTGTGTGTGGATGTTTCCCAGTGCTGGGTTGTGGCTGGAAGGGCATCCGCTGTGTAAAACATATGCTGGATAAGTTGGCGGTTCATTCAGCTGTGGCGATCCCTGATGAATAAACTAAGCCAAACTAAGCCAAAGGAAAATGAATGAATGAATGGATTGAATAGGGACTCCAAGCTAGTTCTTGCCCTTGAGTTACTGATAGTAGTATTGTAGTCTCTTCTGTGTGGCCCTCGAATAAAATGCTTAACTTCAGTGTACTCCAGGGGCCCTGTGACATGTCACATCACTCCTCATACCTCTCATCGCACAAGCCTTTTGGCCACAGAATGACAATAAAGATTGAAAAATTCAATCAATCAAAGGAGCTGAATTTTCCTTCTTAAAAAAAAAAAGTTACGTAAATTACTCAATTGAGGACACACTTCTAGCTGACAAAAGTGCGTCATTGATGGTGTAATCAATAGCAATTGATTTTTTACAAAGTGTTGACCTTTAAATAAAAAATTGGCAGTGGCATACCTCATAACTGTAATACCCATGCATATTTATACATAAATATAATACCCATATAGTGAAAGCAATGGAAAACATACAGCAAACAAGCTTACAAAAACAACATACACCTTTATTTAGCAAATAGAAAGGGACCATTTTTTACAAACTGTAAACTAGGTATTGTATTTATGTTTGGGTATACCTTGAAGAACTGCAGCACACATATAAACCTGTACAGGGATTGAGATTATTACAAGTAGGACGTGTTCCTGGATCAACTTTATAGGTGAACAATATTAGTTCATTGATTTGTTGACAGATAAAATGTTTTCTGTGTAAATGAAGTTGAATTTTAAAGTTGTACCACAACTCAACACCATAAACCCATAATGTGACAATTAAAACATGTAATATCTTAGGAAATGCACAATTATACTTTCATAATATATATTTTTAATTGCTTCGCAGAGCCCAGCAAGCATTCTTTGTTTTTAAAAAATGTCAAATAGACGTCAAAACATAGTCGTCTTGGCTAAAACAAGGCTAAATTTGGGCTGTCAGTGAAATAACTAATCTATAACAGATTATAACAGATCTAATAGACGTCTAAGAATAGGCCAAAACTAGACTAGTCATCAAATAAACAGAAATGAATGACTACACATATAAAGTCTGTCTAATCTGTCTATTTGACGACTAGTCTAGTTTTGGGCTATTCTTAAATGTCTATTAGATTTTTACTGACATCCCAAGTTTAGCCTTGTTTTAGCCAAGCTGTCTACGTTTAGATGTCTATTGGATGTCAATTAAACACAAAATTGTTTGCTGGCAGCCTTCAATGACATGTTTTTCATGTCTTTGACTGACTTACTGTAACACTGATTTATTATTCTTTTTATTTTAAGAAACAAGAGATGGGCCAACCATTTTATTTGTATTTACTTACACACTGTCTTAGCTCTTAAGTGAACTTGTACTGAACTTTGTACTTGACTTGTTCCTTCAAGGCTGAAGATGGGGCTTCAAAAACAATATCAACCAGAAATTCTGTCTGACGCTAGTTCATTTTAAAGTCAGGACAAGAATGTTGTTCCAGGACAATCAAAACACGTTAATCCAGGAACACATAATACTCGGTGAAATCACAGAAACCAGTACAGTGCTTTAACTGCATGACAAACCCACATGAAAACAACACGTACATTTGTTTTCTCTACTCACGATTAAGGACTTAAAGATAAAAAGCACTTGTGTTCACATCTCTAGCTTGACATCATACAACACAGTTTTATTTTCTCCTGTTTATGTTACAATGCGCTCATTTATTCTGAGGTTCAAAATCAGTTTTGTATCACCTTGGAATGAATATCATAAATAGTGGTACAATGCAGCTGATAAAGTTATGTGTCAAGGGGGAAGTGCTGCTACTGTCACGCAGTATTGCCATTGTCACTAGTTGTCATTTTTAGCCTCCTCTGAAAGGAACTGAAAACAACAGCTCTCAACCCAAAACCAATGGTTTATGAAAGCGTACAGAACAACACCTGCAAAATCAGAAGATAAACCTGCAATCTTTGGTAAGAAAGGAAACAAGAAATTTGGCCAACTGTCATTTTATTCACTTCTAATTAAACAACTGGACGTGGTTCCAGTGTTCCTGGGGATACCTTAGCATTCGCAGTAAAAGAAGCACCTGGGATTTTTGTGAATGTCACGGAGGATCATTTTAAATGCTAATCACCTCATTGGCAAGAATGTTGCTAAACTGATTGCTGCTGAAAGTAACTATTGTGAATATTCAAGCATTTGCATTTGAGCTCAAATGCAGTTTGATACATGGAGGTTATTCATTTTTGGAGCTTAATGAAAAATATATCTGAATATTTCCATAGCAGCGTTGTGAAGAACGGGTATCTGACAGCCGGGTGAGTAAACAAGAGTCATTTGGAAAATCCCCTGGAGCAAATGTCCAGTTTTAGACAAATATGTGTGCTGAAGTCTGTGTTCATGTAGTCTCTCTGTCCAAATTATTAAAGCTGTGTTCTGTGTAAATATTCACTGTATGCTAATTCCAATGTGGAGTCGAACATACAGAATGGTGGATGTACAGAAAAAAGGAATATATTAGGGTAGAAGACAAGGAAGCCGGCAAAGGCTGCTGAGCAAGACGTACTTATGATTTTGGCACAGGGTATAAATGAAGGCAAAATATGAGAGGTTTTCTCTCTGTTATGACAAATAAATACTGTATACAGTCAACTAAAAAGGGGCAAACTGATTTGAAAGCTACCGTCATTGATTTATAGTAATTATGTTGGTGTCGTTTCCATCTTGCTTACATTCTTTGCTAACGCACTCTGAGAACATGTCAGTTTGGTCAAATCCTAATGTTCATGGGAAGCTCTCGCTGCATGGTAGGCCCTGGAATTAACTTAGATCAAGGGCAGTTGCATAACCTAACAAAACAGCTCAACAAATTATTAAAAGTGGGATGGCAGTTTATATGTCACCCATGCGGTAGGACAAAGCTAAAATGGTTCTAAGGCAAATGTACCCATGGATGTAACACACATTGGTAATCATACACCCTTCCGTTTAACAGCTGACATAACAGTTCAGGGGCAGGATTCTGAACAATAACTATGCATGATGCAAAATGGTGGATATGCTTTGAAGTGCTAGAGAGACCCAGAGAGTGCTTCTTATCGTGTTTTCAAAAAGGTCACAACATCTTTCTGGGTGGCCGGACAGAAGCATTGCATAAGATACAGTCATTACATTTTTCCGTTGTACATTAGCTGAATATCACATGTCCCAAAGCAAAGTTCATCCACATAGATTTGGCAAAAGAAACCGTTTAAAGGCAGCCGTGGTGCCTGAAAGTACTTTTGTACATTTAGAGTGGATGGAATCAAAAAAGGAAAAGCAGAGTAAGGATCCACTAACATTTTAAAAGCATAAAAGTAAACTGGAGGATTGGGTATGGGGTTTAAAATAAATATTTTTTCCCTCTTAAAGCTTTCGAATAAGGACAATCGAAGTTAAAGTAATGACCGGCGAGATTACTAATGGGATTGTATTTTCCCTGTGCTGTGATAACTGACGGGTTTGGCAGTGAGGAAGGGGTTGGGTAAGGAAGGGGACGTTGACATCAACATATTAAAAATTACATCCAACTATCATGGTCACTTCCACAGCTGATAAATCACATAGCAGAAAATCCACCGCCCCCCAACATCTTTGACATCACACCAATGCACACATAGAAGACTGGGTTGAAAAATGACTACTGCTCTCAAGTCACATCATAGGGTAGTTTGCACATACAATTTCACAACTAGCAGCGTAAGGAGACGTTGACTTAGCCAACTCTGATAAATGGTGAAAAATATAAACAACACTATGTACAATTTATTGTCGACAGAGTAGACATAACTAAATTTCTCTACTTGTGAGCCATTAAAGTAAACTCACCTACAAGATATTTTACTAGAGACCTAACTCTTGTCTTTATATTAACAACAGTATAGTTCTTTCACAAGCACACGGGCATGCATATGTATACACATTTCAAATGCGTGACATGTATACATATGCATGCAACGTTTGTTCACATTACTTTCCATAGATGTTTTGCAACAACTGACCTGTTAATGTCAATAATAAATGCTGTGAAAATTTTGCAGATAGTTATCCAGCATAAAGTGCCTTCAATTGGAACATTCTTTTGTTTTCCACAAGTTTCGTTAAGTCCAAGAATTGTTATTAAGGTCCTCAGTGAAGCTTTTGGATTCTGTACTGTATATAAACAAGGATTCTTTGTTGGGGTCAGATCTCACCCATGCTCAGCAGGGTATGGATTTGTGCTGTCCATTTTGTGTAATGGGGTTGATCTTTTCCAGTGAGACATCCGCATCACTATCCAAAGTGCCTGACATGGAAGGTGACAGTTTATCGAAGGTCTTTATGCCAGAGTCATCCTCCTTCTTCTGGTTCTCCTCCTCTTGGCAAATGATACTGTGAGGGATCTCATAGTTGCTGCTGTTGCCTTCCTTGGGAATGTGGCCCTTAGGCTGATACTGAGAAGTAGACGGAGGGCCACAGTTGTTGTTGATACTCACAATCTCTATAGCACTGCTGCCCGGGCAGAGCCGATGGCAGCCCAGCAAGATGGAGAATGCCTTTCGGAAGTCAGCATTGAAGGCATAGATGATGGGGTTGAGTGAAGAGTTGGCCCAACCGAACCAAACGAATACATCAAATGTGGTGGAACTGATGCACAAGAAGTCAGTGCTCTCGTTTGGGTTGCAGAAAGGAACCATGCAGTTTAAAACAAAAAAGGGCAGCCAGCAGCACACGAAAACACCCATGATGACCGACAGGGTCTTGAGAACTTTGGTTTCACGTTTGAAAGACATCTTAAAAGAACTTTCAGATTCCATACTGGCATTGTTTCCCATGCTACTGTGGCGGTTCTTTGCACTCTCAGCAGCTCTTTCTAGCGCCGAGATCCGACGTATCTGCTTCTGAGCAATGCGGTAGATGCGGGTATAAGTTACCAGCATAATAGCCACAGGAATGTAAAAACTGATCAGCGAGGAGGAGATGGCGTATGTCCGATTAAGGCTGGAGTCGCAGTTATCTGGGGGAAGTTCGCCATAAGTACCGTTGAGCTCTGTATAACTGGTTGTCTGGGCTTTGTGCCAATTTAGCTGCACAGGGATGAAGGAGATAAGGATGGACAGCGTCCATGCCACACTTATCATGATGAACGCCACCTTGGGTGTCATCTTGCGCTCGTAGCGAAATGGGCTAGAAATGGCCCAGTAGCGGTCCACGCTGATGACGCACAGATTCAAGATGGAGGCAGTGGAACACATGATGTCAAAGGCCACCCAAACATCGCAGAAGGCGCCAAACGGCCAAAAACCTACAATTTCTGTGGCTGCTTTCCATGGCATCACCAAAATGGCCACAAGCAAGTCCGAAATAGCCAGTGATATAACAAAGAAGTTGGTGACTTTTGAGCGCAGATGGCGAAACTTTGTGACTGCAGCACAGACCAGCGTGTTCCCCAGTAAGGTGGTCAGGATGAGGAGTGAGAGGAAACAACCAGTCAGAACTCGCTTTGACGAATCGCGCTGCGACACACTGCTGTCCAGGACTGTGGAGTAGTTCACATCCATGGCTTTTCACCGAGTCGAGTGAGCAGTCACCCCATAATTCCAGACCAAACTAAGAGTGCTTACACATGAATCGGAGCAACTGGTTGATCTGGTTTGTCCGTAGTTATGCTGACTGTTGGAGTCATCTTGCAAAACACATATCATATTTTCAGTGTTAAAATCTCTGGAGGAGCTCAAAAATGAATCCATGTACTCCCACAGACCTTCCCCGTGAACATAATATGACCAAAGGAAGAAAAAAGACATACATTTAGTAATCATCTGGTAAGCATTTAATCTAGTTTATAAATAGATCGGTGTATAATTAAGACTCTTTCGTCTCTCAGTACCTTGTCAGCAGTTTGTTCACCGTCCCACAGCATACTCTCCAAAAGAGGTTAAGCAAACATAGGCAGACGTGATGATTAGCCTTATATATGAGCTCATCGATACTCTATTGATTGAATTGTCGCTGTGTTGGTCTGATTTGTCCCCGTTAATGACAGCAGAAGCGCGTCCGTGTCATGTTGTTCACGAAGCAGACTCGACTCCAGAGAGAGAACGGGTGACAGTTCGTTTTGAGAAACAAGAGGTTCGCATTTTACATAGTTTCTGTCAAGCAAGATTTAATATTCGCTTCTTTAATCAATTCGGCAACAAAGTACTGTGTTCCTTTGCGTTGCGTTCCTGTATACATCCAGACTGCGTTGCTTTCAGCGCATCCCGAATCTACTGATCATCAGCTGCAAACGCACGAGAATCAACAGTAAAGTCACACAGTCGCAATTTGGCGCACTTCTCATGTTTCTGCCATCCGATTTGTCCCCGTTCCATCCTGAGTCCTGATGAAAAACATCTTCCTTCAATTAGTTTTCCATAAAAGTGATTTTAACGCGTCAGTCCTATACGGGAACGGCTGTTGTTGTCCCATGCACTTCATGTAGAATTACAGCTCACTCGCTCGTCCTGTCGCGCGCATCACATGTGCAGTAGCAGTTGCAGTGGAGCGTGTATACTCGTGCGGTGTCAACTTTGCATTGCATCACTATAAAATAAATAAATGAATAATTCATAATAAAGAAAAATCACTTTAAAAGGAAAAGCAACGCTTAGTCTAAGAAGTGTCTATGCTTTCTATTTCAGCACATTTACAATTCCTTAGCATATCTGCAAACAGTCTTGAACATCTTCGTGTTTGTTTTTTGTCAGTGCAATAGTTTGCATGAGTTTACAAGCAGGTTTGCAGTCTTCTTTTCTGGGAGAGAAGCAGAGAAGCTCTGACAGGTCTCACGTTATGGCAAGCCGTTTTAACATGTACTTCTTCAAACTAAGAATGCTTCTAAGCAATCCAGCTTTGGCTAGTGTATTTCCAATTTATAATATTTTCACTAGCAGCCATTCAACAAACATCAGTACTTGGTCTATATAATAAGTTTATAATGTCAAAAAGTCATACATTTCTGAATATATGAAACACTGTGTACATATATGAAAGAATTAATAGTATGTGGCTTGCCATGTCTTTGGAGGAGCGGATTGCATCCAAAACCATCACAAATTGATTATTGGAATGTTCACGGGCATTTAATTTGTCTTAGCTGCAAAATCATTACCCATCCACCATGCATCAATTTTATTATTGATTTAAGGGTTATAAATTAAAACAGCACAACCATCAACACATTTTATGCTTTTTATAACATGCAATTTAATTCAAAACCTTCAAACTGGAGCAAGAACAGTTATTTTAAGAAAGACAAGGCTTAGCGGATTTTGCATATGAAACGGCTCAATGGGGCCACCTGCTGGAATAGACTACAAATGTGAATTAGTACGATGCCAGCAAAAAAAAAAACTTTTAACTGTAAAACTGCAAAATTGTTGCAAACAATTTATACGGGCTGAATTTAAACATACATATTAAATTTAGTAATGTTCAACTTATTTTTTTGTTTAAATTCAGCCCAAATAAATTGTTTGCAACCACTTACCTTAAAAATATTTAGTAAATCCAATGAATCATCTTTGAATCGTTGTTTTCAGTGTATTTTAATGTGAGAAATGTAGCAATTACATTAATAACACAATATAACAAATAATAAACATAAATACAACATTAACAATGCCTATTGAATTTTATTTCTGTAATATAAAACTTCAGAAATCATTTTAGAATTGCTGATTTGCTGCTCAGTTATCAATTATTAATAGTTTTCATTTATTAATAATGGTTGATATTATCAGTCTTCTTATTATTAGTTTTAAACACTGACAATAATAAGGAAAATATCAAAGTAACAAATCGGCATACTGTATTAGAATGTTTTCTGTGTGACTACTGACTGGACTACTGATATATAATATTTCATAATTAATATAAAAACAGAAAACATCTTTAAAATTTTAAAATTATACTATTATATACTAAAATAATACAAATAATTATTATTATTATAAATCATAAATTATTATTAATTATAAAATAGTAATAATAATGTCAGTATTACTATTTTTTCCCCCCTGTTCAGTTCTAAGTCACGTCAGATGTTCTGCTTCATCCACCAGAACATTAGGTTAATGACAGTACCTTGGACAGCGCCAACAAACGGCCTGGGTTAATAACTCAAATCCTCCAGTTTACCACAAACCCTCTCATTGGACTTGCCTGACTCTCGGTGCATGGGGGTCAAGCTTTTCATTGGTTTCAAACAGAAGATTTGATAGCCATTCAGTCAGAAGTATTTTTAAGCCCATTTAGCTTTAGCACAAAAAGTCAGTAAGAATCAAGTGACAGTTTCAGGCCATAGCACAAATGAGCCTTTTGTATCTTTGTCAGTATTATCAGAGCCGTGATAGAGTTTAAATATACCTTCCAAAGGTGAAGCCGCTTAATACGTTTTCACTTGACAAAGACACCGAAACTTTAATTTTATCCAAGACGTTTTCAAGTAATAGGGCGTAATCTCATGATCCTTGCTAAAGCCAACATAAGCTACATCTGAAAGCTAATGATATGAAATTCAGCTGATAAGTCACTATTAGGTTGAGGAAAAGAAAAGGCCTTTCGGCTTAATATCTCCACATGATGTTTATAGCTTAGTGTTTTCCAAGAAATTCAGTCAACTACCAAAGAGGTCCAGGGAGAGGACAGACAAACACAAAGCTATTGATGCGTTCAGTCGATTCCTTGAGTATATCAGAGGCACAATTACTTTTGATGAGCAATCTTCACACTAGAATAAGATGGCCAGACAGCTGGGATTGTTTACTCAACCTAACTGTGTAAAAGGAGAGAGAGAGAGAGAGAGAGAGAGAGTTTACTACCTAACAGTTTACTACCTAATAGACCTTTTCCTTTGGCTAAAGAATGGGTTTTATGATGATACAGAACAGTCCATATATTTCTAAATGGGTTTAATCTGTTATTAGAACAATTTTATTGAATTAAAGGGTCTGTGAGAGGACAAACCATTTTATGGGTCAAAGACTAAAATGTTTTTTTTCAAGCATTAAAACAATAAAAGTGTAATACAAGGATACGTCCTATTACAAATGTATTTTTTTCTGAGCAAAAAAAAGGAATGACTATTATACATTTTACCATGATTTACAGCAAAAAGTTGATCTTTTATGTTTTATATATATTTTAAGAAGGACAATAATAATAATATTATTGTACTTCTTACGTACAATAATATTAATCTGTATAATATTATCTGAATAACATGTTACATTTTTTCATGATGTTAAAACATTTGACAATGAGATGTCTTTGACTGTTACTAAGAAAAGACAAATGTACAGTTACTGTCCATGTTTACTGATGGCGCCGACGAAGATGGCCGCCTCCGTGTTGAGCT
>CAIGQV010018552.1:842109-903906 GCA_903798115.1 Danio jaintianensis | reverse complement strand
CTCGTATGTGTGAACATACCTGGCAATAAAGCTCTTTCTTTCTTTCTGATTCTGATTTCTGATTAATACTCAAACACAAAGTTGTATGACATATTTATTAACAAAAATTGCCCATAGCTTGTGATTCACATTGTGATTCAGTTTTATTTATGTTTTCGAATTGCATTATAGGACCATGATGTCTATTATGATAACTTTTGAGGTTGTCCGTTTCAGTAGTAAGACATTTTATGGAAAACTAAACTCTACAGTTTACCAAAATGGCTTTTATTTACTAATAGTTTAAAAACATATATCATCTGAATTGGTAAAATTATAATTCTCTGAGTGTAGGTTTGTAATATGGGACTATATAAGCTCATTGGTTTATTTTAGAGCATGTACTGTAAAATCATAGACATAAGCAAATATACAATTAATCCAGAAAATGCTTAGAAAGAATGTTTAGATTAAAAGATTGTTTAGGTACAGTTGTTAATATGGAAACTAGGTCAGGACTGGCACAACAGTATATTTGTGCTGAGAATAAAAACACGCAACCCAGGCTCATTCTGTTAATGTAGCCCTATATACATTTCTGGAGAGCACCAAATACATCCCAGGAGCTACTTTTTTTGCAGTTTTTGTTTTTGCGAATCCATCAGAGGCCGCTGTGTACGCTTTTTGAGATCTCACATTTCTCTTGCAAGTCCCATTTGTGCCTGCTCTTCTCACGTAAATCCACCAGAGGCCGCTGTCGACTGACTGACTGATTGACTGACCCACCCACCTCCTTCCCTAAACCCAACGGACAGTGTTTTCAAAAGCCATCCAGAAAAAGAAAAGCCCTCGTGGCAGCCTGATTTTTACCACATTTTCAGATTTTACCACATTCTCACCCTGTTATTTACTTGTTTTGTTTTTGTCTTACCTGCTTTCTGGAATCCATGGAGTCATTGCGGTCAACTCTGCTCCACGTCACAAGTACGTGGCGAGCCACTGGACAAACTGGTAGCAGGGAAAAGCCGTCCACACTGAGGTAAGCGGTCAGCTGGTAAGCGCAAAAAGGAACAGCGTCATACCGCCCCGTTGCATTCGGTTTAAAGATGAAATGCAGCTATACGTACCTCTGGCTACATACTATGCGATCTCAAGAAATCTAGGGCTATGTTTTCAGAATGAGCCTATGTTGAAAACACGCACACACATACACACAGTATCGAACATTCACTATTTTTTTCTGAAAACATATTACTAAAGGAGCTGTTGACCTGAAATTCTCACCAGATGTCTGTCACAACCAAAGTAATCCATACATACAATGAAAACAAACTAATTCATTTAGAAATTAAGTTATATGTGACACAGGGAAAATGAGTTGAACACATAAAGAAAGGACAAAAAGGCATGGAAAGCCCAGACAGCAGCTGAAATATATCAGTATTTAGAAAGCAACCCTGCCTCTCATCACTGTAAATTAGTATTAGCTGCTTCAGTCCCAACATCTACATTACCAGATGATGAAGTTGAAACCAGGATGGAGATTTCAGCAAGACAATAATCACAAACACAGCCAAGGAAACTTAACTGCTAGAACAAAGCTTCTAGAATTGCTAAACCTGGTGGTGGACACTGGAAGCAAGGTATGCCAGGTTTGGTTGGCTTGTGGGACTCCCAAGGCAACTGATGGGTACCGATGGGCTAAGCATGCTGCAGCCCAGGTGGTTGCGGAAACAGATACTCTGGACTGGGAAGAGTTCGGGAAGACCATGACCTAATAATAATGGCCTCGAAGAGATTTTGGCAAACCTTCCGGCTCCTCTGGACCAGTTCAACACCAACACTGCTATTGACCTAGACTGGGAATGTTGTCAGATGGTGGAAGAAATACTTTGAGCATCTCCTCAATATATATATATATATATATATATATATTCAATTCAATTCAATTCATCTTTATTTCTATAGCGCTTTTACAATGTAGATTGTGTCAAAGCAGCTTCACATAGAAGATTATAGTGAATTGGAATGGTGTCCGTTCAGTTTTTAGAGTTTAAGGTCAGTTCAGTTCAGTGTGGTTTAAATTTTCACTGCTGAGAGTCCAAACACTGAAGAGCAAATCCATCGATGCGCAGCTCTACAGGTCCCGAACCATGCAAGCCAGTGGCGACAGCGGCGAGGAACGAACTTCACCAATTTGCGAAGGTGAAGGAAAAAAACTCTCGAGAGAAACCAGGCTCAGTTGGGCACGACCATTTCTCCTATGGCCAAACGTCTTGTGCAGAGCTGCAGTCTAGGCGCCGGAGGCTGGTGAACGCTGGACGTCAGTGAAGACTCGTCTGTCACTGGGGTCTCACAGGAATCAGTCTCATGCTCTCCACTCCTCCATGACCACCACAGCAGCTCCTCAGGATACGGCCTGGACTGGGATTATGGAAACCTTGGGATCCTCTCTACACAGGTCTTGGATTGCATTAGTGGCACTGCATAGTCTCTGGGGGCCTCGGGATGAGTATCCCCAGGTGGAAATAGAGAATAAAGAGAATAATTAGCGTAGCTGCTGTTCATAGTGTATATAAATGAGATGCAAAAACCTGCGTGGAGCACATTCATGCATCATACCATTATGCAATGCATTGAGTGTATGCTTTGCTAAAAAGATAGGTCTTTAATCTAGTTTTGAACAGAGAGAGTGTGTCTGAGCCTCGGACATTATCAGGAAGGCTATTCCAGAGTTTAGGAGCCATAAATGAGAAGGCTCGACCACCTTTACTCGACTTTGCTATTCTAGGTACTACCAGCAGCCCTGAGTTTTGAGATCTTAAAGAGTGGGTTGGATTGTATCGAGACAGAAGGTTGGTTAGATAAACAGGAGCTCGATTATTTAAAGCTTTATAGGTAAGAAGCAATATTTTATAATCAATACGGAACTTAACAGGCAGCCAGTGTAATGAAGAATAAAATTGGGGTGATATGATCATATTTTCTAGACCTGGTAAGAACTCTGGTAGCTGCATTTTGTACTAGCTGAAGTTTATAAATAGAGGATATATGTATATCATAGATTTTTTCCCTACTTTCTTGCTGTCGAACATTCATTCATTCATTCATTTTCCTTCGGCTTAGTCTCTATTTCAGAGGTCACCACAGTGGAATGAACCGGCAACTATTCCAGCATGTTTTACGCAGCGAATGCCCTTCCAGCCCCAACCCAGTACTGGGAAACACCCATACACACTCATTCACACACACTACAGCCAATTTAGTTTATTCAATTCACCTATAGTGCATGTCTTTGGACTGTGGGGGAAATCAGAGCACCCAGAGAAAACCTACGCGAACACGGGGAGAACATGCAAGCTCCACACAAAAATGCCAACTGGCCCAGCCGGGACTCGAACCAGCAACCTTCGTGCTGTAAGGCAATAGTGCTAACCACTGAGCCACCATACCGCCTGCTGTGGAACATTAAAGCTAAATTTCTGATGAATATCTTGCTCGCTGTATGAAAGACATAAAAAAAAGCTGAGAAGCCAAGACACCATAAAGCTACCATAAAACTGGTTTATGTATGTTGTATTTCACATCATCTGAAAGTACACAATAACTCTGTGCAATAATGAATGTGTTTAATCATAATCTTCCTCCCTCAATCAGTTCTCAGCCATCATTTATTCAACTTGATTATGCACAAATTCAAATCTGACATGCCACGTCATGAGTGCCAACGTCATTTGTCACTGTATACATTAATCATGGCATGCAATTTGAATTTGTAATATAGACATATTTATATGTAAATTTCCAAAAGGTCGAGGACTTCTGAATTGAAGAAATGGCAGCTGAGAATTTATCATTGCATCACAGGAATACATTAATTTTTAAACATATAATCAAACAGAAAGCAGTTATTGATCTGTTGCTTTTTTAAATTAATTTAGATCAAACAAACTTGCTTTCAAGAGTTCACACTTATCTGATGATTGATAATAAAGCTTGTTTGGCATGCTGTCCCAAAGAGAGACCTGAGCTTATAAGATCCTCGAGCCCTTGGCTCCCTTCTGTTAGCAGGTGGAGAGGGGAGTTTGAGCTCAGGTAGATCTCAAGAACTCCCCCGTCTTGTTTTTGGCTAATGACAGATATAGAGAGATATACGGCTTACTAAGAGCTCGACTATGACGCCAATTTGGAATGTTCAGTTTATTTAGGTCGCGTGTTTTTGGACTGTGGGAGGAACCCGGGGGAAACCCACACGAGCACGGGGAGAACAAGCAAACTCCGCACAGAAATGCCAACTGGTTCAGTAGGGACTTTAACCTGTGACATTCTTGCTGTGAGGCAACAGTGCTAATCACTGGGCCACCATGTCGCACAATCTAGAAAGGAGGGGGAGTAGTGGTGGAAGGGGGGATTCTTCAAGACGAACATACTGAGGTAAGAAACTGTTTATTTATGATGACTTAGGAATCATCTGATTGGTGAATCAAGTGTTAGCTAATGCGGGACCAGCCATGGACAATCATAAGCACAAGATCCTCTCGAAATTAGTTTATAAATAAACTTCACTTTGTGTCAAAAGAGAGCAAAGACATAAAAATTATAATAAAATGAATAAAAATAAAAACAATAACCTTTAAATATATTACAGGTTATATTGAATAAATATTGAAATATTATTACAATTGAATGGTTTTCTGCTTCAAAAACGTAATTTTGTAATTGACAGTTTTCAGTGGCATGTGACCCATTACTATGAAATGTTCATGGCAAATATACTTACTTACTCGCAGGGCCATTTATATCGAAGTGCTAACCACTTATATCGCACCATATTGGTGTTTCGTAACATCTAGTTTTTATGAGGTGAGTTGTTAGCCCAACGCTCAACCCCCAATCTGGAGGACCAGGACATACACACATACACAACTGACAATTTAGCCTACCCAATTTACCTACCGCACATGTCTTTGGACTGTGGGGGAAACCGGAGCACCCGGAAGAAACCCACGTGAACACGGGGAGAACATGCAAACTCCACACAGAAATGCCAACTGACCCAGCCAGGGCTTGAACCAGCGACCTTCTTGCTGTGAAGCGACAGCGCCATCAACTGCGCCACCGTGTTGCCTAATGACAAATATAGCTACTTATAATTAAATATAATCATGAACAGTTATATTTATTAGTTAATTCAGAAACTGCATTAGGGTAATAAGGTAATACATTTTATTAAAGGCAAAAAGTTATTAATGGAAAACAGGGAGTTAAATATGCATCTCAAGTTCATTTATGGGCGTCACGGTGGCGCAGTGGGTAGCACGATCGCCTCACAACAAGAAGGTCGCTGGTTCGAGCCTCGGCTGGGTCAGTAGGCATTTCTGTGTGGAGTTTCCATGTTCTCTCCATGTTCGCGTGGGTTTCCTCCGGGTGCTCCGGTTTCTCCCACAGTCCAAAGACATGTGGTATAGGTGAATTGGGTAAGCTAAATTGTCCGTAGTGTATGAGTGTGTGTGTGAATAAGTGTGTATGGATGTTTCCCGGTGATGGGTTGCAGCTGGAAGGGCATCCGCTGTGTAAAACATATGCTGGATAAGTTGGCGGTTCATTCCGCTGTGGCGACCCCAGATTAATAAAGGGACTAAGCCGAAAAGAAAATGAATGAATGAATGAGTTCATTTATTTATTTTATTATATATGTATTTTTTTTTTTACTGATTATGAAGTTATTACAACAAACTTCGATTTCCAGAGCTTACATTTGCACAGCTGCAGTTTTATGGTCAAGTGCCCTCATTAAGTTTAAAAGAAGTAATTGGCACACTGGGACAGTTTTGTACCGTTTTGTTTGAACCTCTTTATTTGCATCCGATGTACCGACGCTTTTCTCATCTGAGTGATCGCTAATCATTTGGCTTGTCTAATGCAACTTTCAACCGCCAAGAAGAACAAAGATCTCATTTAAACAGGTTAATGGGTTTCACCCAGATGTTTCCTCTCATCAAGATCTCTTTCAAGATGTCTAGAAGTCATGCAGGAGATTTTTGAGATACAAAAGGGTCCAATTTCACGTTACCACCCACTGCTTAGAGCGATGTCAAGCTTATGACTAGGAACATCAAGAACCACAAATCCTCTTTGACATCTCGGCACATATCTGACTCTGGGTCTCCGGCGGGTATTAGACTAGCGCAGAGATTCAACATCAAATTCTAATCCTCCAATTGAGAGCTGTCGTATTCCAACAGCCAGGCAATGTGCATCACCCATACGGCTGGAGTTCTGGTAAAAAATCTTGATGTCCATTATAGTTTTTTTCAACTTCTTACAGACATTTTGAAAACTCATTCATTCATTTTCCATCGGGTTGTTCTCTATTTCAGAGGTCGCCACAGTGGAATAAACTGCCAACTACTCCAGCATACGTTTTACACAGCGATGCCCTTCCAGCCGCAGACCAGTACTGGGAAACACCCATACACCCATTCACACACACACTCATACACTACGTCCAATTTAGTTAATCCAATTCACCTATAGCGCATGTCTTTGGACTGTGGGGGAAACCGGAGCACCCGGTGGAAACCCACGTGAACACGGGGAGAACATGCAAACTCCACACAGAAACGCCAACTGACCCAGCCGGGACTCAAACCAGTGACCTTCTTGCTGACAGGCGACAGTGCTAACCACTGAGCCACCGTGCCGCCCTATTTTGAAAACTTTGCCTCTTTTCTTTATCAGAACTGTACACACAAATCCAAGAACAGCACACACAAACTGCAAAATGCCTCATATCTCTTGCCAAATGAAGCATTGCATTCGAAATATTACAAACTCATCTCAAAAGCACACATTTGTCTCAAATTGCTAACACCTTTGCCATGATTTTATATTTTGGATTCATCATGCACACAGTTATTCAAAACTTAAAGCACTTCTTCCTTTAGCTCCTACATGTACATATCATGTACATATTCAAACTATTTCTTTATTTGATTTATAATTATTACAGTGCAGAGTATGAAAATACTAAAATCCTGCGTGTAGTTGGACAAAAACCAAACATATTTTTGAAAAAGGTGATTGCGAACTACGGGGGAGCTAGGGGGAGCTCGGCTCCCCTAAATAGGGCATGGGCTCCCCTGAAAACATGATTTGTGAAATTTTGGGGGGTCTGAAAAATATTGACAATGTGTTATTTTGACATGTGATTTCAATATTGTGTAATGTGATCATGGATTATTACGTGTAAAAGTGCAAAAATATTCATTTATGCATGACGGCGATTTACACCTCACTTTAAAAAAAAAACGATAACTACACATGCTATTCTTGTCATGAGCATCAAGTGTGGGGGTGCTGAGGAGCAAAGTCCAGTCATGTCAAAGACTGACAGCCAGATGCTTTCATATGGACGTTGAGACACTGGTTATTCATGTACTGAAAGAAATGATGTGACGTTGTGTTTCGTTTTATTTGCTTCGTACAGTAGGCCAATACAATGTTCTTTTTTTAAACACCGTGACATTGCTGTAAACATGTTGGACAATTAAGCTGAAAGCAGGTAAACTTGACAAAACGGAAGCCCTTTCAATGGTGTTTCTTTCATTTTCCAATTCGCAATTATGTTTTACCGGAGTGAAAAGTGAGATGCCATGACGTTCTATAGCCCTATGTAAAATAAAAATGCATATACTGTCCTGTGCCACCATCTTGAACTTATAGAGCGAATAAAAAAATGATAGGCTACATGACGAGGTTTGTTGTTAAGTGAAACATATTCGTGTTTGTTGATTTTATATAAATGAATGTATTCCTCTCACAGAAGCGCTGCAGGTAAAATTAGACAACAATGTTCTGTTGTTTAGGCTGTTGTTTGTGAGTGTAAAAATAAATCCCTCAAAAGATATTTTCAAGGGTCAAACTAAATGTTTGATGGGAAAACAAGCGCTTTTTAGCGAGAAAGTAAACCGAAACTATCGTGGTGTTTTGTTCATTTAGACAACTTTATAATATTAGTTACAATAATAGAAATATTTGTTTTATATATTTATAGATTTTTTTGTTTATACATTGCTGTTTAAGGCCAGGCTATAGTTTGAACACTGATTGTAATTACATTAAGGAATAGTGCGTGTGCATTTGTCTTTTGTTTCTTCAATTCATCTTTATTTCTATAGCGCTTTTACAATGTAGATTGTGTCAAAGCAGCTTAACATAGAAGTTCTAGTAAATTGAAACTGTGTAAGTCCAGTTTTCAGAGTTGAATTTCAGTTTGGTTCAGTTCAGTGTGGTTTAATTTTCACTGCTGAAAGTCCAAACACTGAAGAGCAAACCCATCGTTGCACAGCTCCACAAGTCCCAAACCAAGCAAGCCAGTGGCGACAATCGCGAGGAACAAAACTTCACCAAGTGACAAAAGTGAAGGAAAAAAGATGATAGTCTTTGAATGAACATAAACAAATACATAAAGAACAGGAGACGATAGTGTATGATATAGTGCTTAAACCTGACTGGTGTGTCTACAGTTATGCACTAGTGTGTGTGCGCACATCTTGACTTTGTTTAACCAATTGGTTCATGTGTGTTCATTTGAAAGCCGTTGCTTTGAAATTGCAAGGAAATGACATTATGAAATCACTGTGTGTAATGTTTTGCTAACAGTGTGAAGCTGACAATGTGCTTGCAGTCATTGGTGCTGCTAGAGGGGGGGGAAGTTAGGATGATTCTTTACTAGTTACTATTAGGAACCAACCCCCTTCCCCCGACCATCCCCGGTCTTCACTTTCATTAACAAAACTCTACACACAATTCCCAAAACTACACACAATGCAAAATGCCTCACATTTCTTTCAAATTGTAACACTTAATTCAAAATGCCATAAACACATGTCAGAATGAAGCATTGGCCTCAAATGGCAAACACGTCTTTCATAATAGTAAATGTTTGGATATAGCATGGAAACACTGTTGTTCTAAATCTAAAGCTCTTTGCTCTTTATAGGCTTCTATCTACATTTCAATACAATGTTCTACAGTGAAAATAATCTGCTGAGAGGGGGAACAGGTATACTGTCGACACCAATGACATGAAGAAACATAAAATATTTATTAGGCCAAACAATACTGGGGTATACGGGTGGCATACAACAAAAACATAGACACGCTGTATGTAAAAATGTAAAAAAACATATGTAAAGCAAAAGTATATTCTCCAGAATACAGTAAAGAACACAATTGTGTGTGTGAGGGGTGCCCGGGGGGAAAAGCGTCCTTTTTCTGGAGAAGTGTTATGTGGGCATACTGCAAGGTTGGCCATTATACACTTTACAGAGCCAGCCTAAGAAGCATTCCTCTATTCTTTTCTAGAAGAATTTAGGATTTAGAAAAGGTGAATATGGGGGTAGGTCCAGTTTTGGACCAGAACAGACTGGTGTCTCACCACCTTTGACCTATTTATAAGCCTGTACTATAGTAAAGCAGTGATTGGTTAGTGATCAGTTAAGAAATTAGTGTTTCCACATTTTAGCAGTGTGTGTGTGTGTGTATGTGTGATCTGGTGAATAAGTGTAGAGTTTTGATTGGTTGTATTTGGAATAGGAAAGCAAGTAGCTTCCTGTTAGATGTTTGTGTTTTAGGTAGAGAATTTTGTGTAGTGTTTTTAAAAAAGTGTTTTATGCAATTGAAAACTGAGTTCAAGGCTGAGAAATAGCTTCTAGTTTTGGAGATTTGTAATGTAGCTTTGGATTTTGAGTGAGATGTTTCAGAAATCGTGTGACAAGAAAAGATTTTGTGTGTAAGCAGTTGGAAAAAACTGTAATTTTCACTGCTGAAAGTCTAAACACTGAAGAGCAAAACCATCCAGCGCAGCTCCACAAGTCCCAAACCAAGCAAGCCAGTGGCGACAGTGGCAAGGAACAAAACTTCACCAATTGACGAAAGTGAAGGTGTTTAACCAGTTGGTTCATGTGTGTGTTCATTTATATATGTGTCAAAAGGGGCAGCACGGTGGCTCAGTGGGTAGCACAATCGCCTCACAGCAAGAAGGTCGCTGGTTCGAGCCCCAGCTGGGTCAGTTGGAATTTCTGTGTGGAGTGTGTTCTCCCCGTGTTTGCGTGGGTTTCCTCTGGGTGCTCCGGTTTCCCCCATAAGTCCAAAAACATGTGGTCTAGATGAATTGGATAGGCTAAATTGTCCGTAGTGTATGTGTGTGAATGAGTGTGTATGGATGTTTCCCAGTGATGGGTTGCAGCTGGAAGGGCATCCGCTGTGTAAAACATATACTGGATAAGTTGGTGGTTCATTCCACTGTGGCGATCCCAGATTAATAAAGGGACTAAGCCGAAAAGAAAATGAATGAATGTGTCAAAAGCATACAAGTGTGTTTATTGTTTTGCAAATCACTGTGAAGCTGACAACGTGCTTACAGTCCAGTCATGGGTGCTGCAGGGGGTTAGGATGATTCTAATGGCCCACGCCGTTTTGGGGCCCCCAGAGTTACTATTAGGAGCCCCAATGAATCACCACCCCCCGGGTCTTCGCTTCCGTACCTGAAACTCACCCCCCCGCCCGCTCTTTACTTTCGTCTACGACACCCCCTTTGCTCCTACAGGTTTTGCTAATTGACAGAAAAAAATTTTAATAGTTATGATTAGGCTGGGAGCGGCGCAGTGGGTATCGCTGTCGCTTCACAGCAAGACGGTCGCTGATTCGAGCCTCGGCTGGGTTATTTGGCATATCTGTGTGGAGTTTGCATGTTCTCCTCGTGTTCGCGTGGGTTTCCTCCGGGTGCTCCGGTTTCCCCTACAAGTCCAAAGACATGCGCTATAGGTGAATTAGGTAAGCTAAATTGTCCGTAGTGTGTATGTGTGTGAATGGGAGTGTATGGGTGTTTCCCAGTGATGGGTTGCAGTTGGAAGGGCATCCGCTGCATATGCTGGATAAGTGTGGTTCATTCTGCTGTGGCGACCCCAGATTAATAAAGGGACTAAGCCGAAAATGAATGAATGAATGATTAGGCTGGGTATCGTTCAAACATTTTTGATACCAGTACTGACCCCGATACTTTAAATTCGATACTGGTACTTTTTTCGATACCAATATTATAAAACTAACAAGATTACATAATGCATCTTAAAAAACATCTTTAACAGAGTATTTAGAGAACAAAGAAGCAAAATGAATTCAAACACCATTCATTCATTTTCCTTCGACTTAATCCCTTTATTCATCAGGGGTTGCCACAGCGGAATGAACCGCCAGCTTATCCAGCATATGTTTTACACAGCGGGTGCCGTTCCAGCTGCAACCCAGTACTGGGAAACATCCATACACACTCATTCACACACATACACTACGGCCAATTTAGTTTATTTAATTCACTTATAGCGCATGTCTTTGGACTGTGAGGGAAACCGGAGCACCCGGAGGAAACCCACGTGAACACAGGCAGAACGTGCAAATTCCACAAAGAAATGCCAACTGACCCAGCCGGGACTTGAAGCAGCGACCTTCTTGCTGTGAGGCGACAGTGTTAACCACTGAGCCACCGTGTCACCCTAATTCAAACACCAAATAAGTTCAACTAGACTTCAGTTAAACAATTTCATGTCAGCATATTGTTCACTGCTGGGGGGTCCACAGGGGTTTTGCTCGGACAGATTTTAATTTCCATGTGTAGATCAGTTACTTCTCGCCGAAGTAATGAATCAGTTGACACTCGTTCATTTTTCAATAGTATACAGGCAATTCGGTTGGTGCCTAAAATGTATATCCAGCCCTAGTTATGACTGGTGTGTTTGTGTTTTATGGGGCACTTTTTGTGAAAAAGCTGCAAAAGCTCTGTACAGTATATGGCCGTTTGAAGATTTTCCCTGAGGCTGACAAAAGACTTCAAATCGAAAAGGCTAGAAAATGGAAAAGCCTATGAGGCACCTGATGCTCTTTTTCTCCTGTGGCAATAATTCTCTTGAGTGTATCGTTTTAAAGAGGATAGATTCCCAGGAGAGGGCCATTCATTCTCCTATCAGTGCCTGCTAATGGATGCTTGCTTTAACCTTGGGAAGGCACTGTGTTCTCCTGCCAACATCTTATACAGATAGTTCTGATATCAGCCCGCAATTTTCTTAGAAAATATTTTTTTTTCCCAACTGATTTTGAAAGGCTGATTTATGCAGTATAAACACCAACATAGGCTCATTCTATAAACGTAGCCCTATATACATTTCTGGAGATCGAGAATTATGTAGCCAGAAGTATGTATGGCTGCATGTCGTCTTTAAAATGAACGCTACAGGGCGGTATGCGCTAGCAGCTGACCGCTTACCTACATATGGATGGCTATCCCACTGTTACCAGTTTGTCATGTGGCTCGCCACGTAAGTCGGCAGACTTGAGACACAAGGAGGAGTTGACCTTGATGACGTGATTCCGGCGAAGAACAGTTTCAGAAAGCAGGTAAGACAAAAACAAAAGCCAAAAAATTAAATAAACAAGTAAATAACAGGGTGAGAATGTGATAAAATCTGAAAACGTGGTAAAAATCAGGCGAGAGCTTTTCTTTTTCTATATTGCTTTTTAAAACACTGTCGGTTGGGTTTAGGGAAGGAGGAGGGGGTGGGTCAATCGATCAGTCAGTCAGTCAGTCAACAGCGGCCTCTGGTGGATTTATGTGAGAAGAGCAGGCGCGAATGGCACTCGCTAGAGAAATTTGAGATCTCAAAAAGCGTACACAGCAGTCTCTGGTGGATTCGCAAAAACAAAAACTGCAAAAAAAACGTACCTCCTGGGACGTATTTGGCACTCTCCAGAAATGTATAAAGGGCTATGTTTTAAAAATGAGCCTGGGTTGTGTGTTTTTATTCTCAGCACAAATATAATAACTTTCCTGTTTATTCCTGTGATGTCCATGCTCAATTTTCAAGATGATTACTCCGGTCTTTAAAGTCAGACGGTCATTCAGAATTCATTCTTTGATGCCACCTAAAGCAAAACAGATTTTGTATTTGTGGACATAATATGACCACAAACGTGCATATAGACACAATTTATACCCTATTAATAAAGCTTAGCTTAGCATAAATGACTGAATTGAAATATAGCATTAGCATCTCACTCTAAAATTTCATAAAAGTTTGTTGATAATTTTCCATTTTAAAGATTGACTGGTATGTAGCTACGTCATACATTAAGATTGACAGAATATTTAAAGTTGCTATTTGTCGATATGGCTAAGAACTATTCTCTCATACTGGCATAATAATTAAGGAACTTTGCTGCCATACCTTGGTTGCAGCAGGCGCAATAATATTACTCAGCACTGATACCTACTTACCTGCTTTTCATTGATTATCATTTATTGTGTGTGTGTGTGTGTGTGATGCTAATAGTCTAATTTGTTTCAATAACGTATGCTAAGCTAAGTTAAAAGTGCTTCCTGCAGACCTGTAGATCAGGTAAATGGATTAAAAAACCTCTTAGGGACTTGTAAAATGTTTATTGTAAAATTTTATAAAAACCCATTTATTTAAAAAAAATAGTAACACTTTAGTTTAGGTCACAATTCATGGTATTAACAAACCATTACTTAATAAACTACTAATTGTCAGTTTATTAATAGTTAGTATGGTAGAAATTGGGTTTAGATTTTGGGCAGGATTAGGAATGCAGAATAAGATCATACTTTATAACTACTAACCAACAATTAATATTTTAATAATAGGCAGTTAATAAGCTAGTAGTTAATAGCATGAATTGTAACCTAAACTTGGAAACCCCAAAAATGGAGTGTTTATTTAACCAACACAGGATCATTGTAGATAAGCACCCCTGTCTACATTTCTGGAGAGGGCAAATTTAGGTTTAGGGATGGGGGTGGATGGGTCAGTCGGTCAGTCAGCCAGTCAGTCAGTCGACAGCAAGCTGTCCTGGTCGGCTGAAGTATATATTGCACCCTCTGGTGGATTTATGCGAGAAGAGGAGAAATTTGAGAAAATCAAAAAGCATACACAGCGGCCTCTGGTGGATCAGCTGACTTCTCTCGATGTGGAGGAGCAGCGGCTCTACTCCGAGCTCCAAAACTGATTTCGGCCGCTTGTATCCGAGATCTTGTCCTTTCGGTCATGACCCAAAGCTCATGACCATAGGTGAGAGTAGGAATGTAGATTGATCGGTAAATCGAGAGCTTTGCCTTTCGGCTCAGCTCCTTCTTTACCACAACGGACCGGTACATCGACCGCATTACTGCTGCCACTGCACCAATCCGACTGTCAATCTCACGTTCCATCCTTCCCTCACTCGTGAACAAAACCCCAAGATACTTGGACTCCTGCACCTGGGGTAAGGACTTTCCTTCAACCTGGAGATGGCAAACAACCCTTTTTCCGGTGGAGCACCATGGCCTCGGACTTGGAGGTGCTGATTCTCATCCCAGCCGCATCACACTCGGCAGCAAACTGCCTCAGTGCATGCTGAAGGTCCATGTTCGATGAAGCCAACAGAACAACATCGTCTGCGAATAACAGAGATTAAATCCTGTGGTCCCCGAACCGGACCCCCTCCAGCCCAGGGCTGCGCCTTGAAATTATGTTCATAAAAATTATGAACAGAATTGGTGACAAAGGGCAGCCCTGCTGGAGTCCAACATGCACTGGAAACAAGTTAGAAATTTCAAATATAAAAAAGAGAAAATATTTTTTTAAAACAAATGTGGAAATATCAAGGTGCCTTAAGATATTGTGATGATTCAACATAAAATAGGCAGTATATTCTGCATCCAAAATATAATTAAAAAAAAACACACTGTAAATAAGTCAATTTGTTTTTTTCTGGCAAGTACAGCTAATATTAAAAACAATATATGAAATATGTTTGACCGTTAGTATATTATATACTGTATTTTATTTCATTCCATTTTATTAAGGACACATAATGGTAGAAATCCAACCATTTAGGCATGTAGACCTGGTGGCAAAATATTCTGTGCAAGTTTTAATAGAAAAGTATTAGAACTGCGGGGGGTGGGAATTAAGTGACTTGATTCAAAGCAGAATGTTTGTTGATGCATTTCAGAAACTGCTGATCTTCTGGTTTTTTCAAGGACAAAGATTTGCAGCGCTTACAGAAAAAGAGACAATATCCAGTAAACGGCAGTTCTGTGGCCAGAAATGCCTCGTTGATGCCAGAGTTCAGAGGACATTAAGGCAACAGTAAATCAAATACAGCAACTCAAAAGCAGGAGAGCATCTTTGAATGCACAACACATCTAATCATACAATTCATATGGGATCACAAAGACTGAACAAAAGAAGACTGGAAAAAGTTGCTTGGTTTAATGATTCAAAATTTCTGCTGCAACATTTCAATTTGGTGTAAACAACATGAATGCAGAGATCTATCCTGCCTTGTATCAGCACAGAGATTTCTATATTCAAATGCCCTCCACACGATCACCAGATCTCAATCCAACACAGCACTTGGGATATTATTATAGCATACAAATTATTGCATATGTTTTTATTAAATAAAATTAAAACTTATACTGTAAGGTACTTCAAGAGTGTCACCTTAATACCAGGAAAGTGATGATTTTTTTAATACGGTGGCTGAGAGAGCTAAGCACAGCCTAGGCTCATTCTGAAAATGTAAACCTATATACATTTCTGGAGAGCGCCAAATATGTTCCAAGAGGTACGTTTTTTTGCAATTTTTGTTTTCGCGAATCCACCAAAGGGCCGCTGTGTGACCAATCTACTGACCAACCCTCCTCCTTCCCTAAACCCAACCAACAGTGTTTTTAAAAAAAAGCACCGATTGACCAGCGCCCACCCACTTCCCTAAACCCAACCGACAGTGTTTTCAAAAGCAATCCAGAAAATGAAAAGCCCTCGCCAGATATTTACTACATTCTCACCTTGTTATTTACTTGTTTATTTTATTATTTGGCTTCTGTTTTTGTCTTACCCGCTTTCTGGAACAGTTCTTCACCGGACTCAAACCCCGTCGTCGTGGTCAACTCCTCTCTGTGTCTCAAGACTGCCGACGTACATGGTGAGCTACTGGACAAATTGGTAACAGCGGGAATGTCGTCCATATGGTAAGCAGTCAGCTGGTAAGCGCGAAAAGGAACAGCGTCATACTGGTTTTTAGTATTAGCTGTACTTGCCAGCATTCGTTTTAAAGATGAAATGCAGCCATACGTACTTCTGGCTACTGTGGTGTTTTTCAGTTTCTAGTTGAAATAAGAATTTTTATATGTTTAAGACTTTAACAATTAATTTACAGAGTGTGGATCATTATGAAATTGTCTTATGTGTGCAATTATGGGGAAGTGTTGCAAGCTTCTGAGAATAACAGGATGTGTGAGCTGTGTGTACGTGTTATGAAGAAACATCTATTTGACAGGTCAGGTCAACTGTTAAAAAGTCAGATAGAACTTGCAATCTGCCCAGCAACAGTGATGTAAGATGGAGTCAGATAGGAAGTACTAGCTGGAACATATAAAAATGGTGTTAAAAAGCAAATAGTCAGAGTTGACTCTCTCCAGCGCTGCGTATGTTATTCTTGGTTTCTCTTTTTGCCTGTTTGAATAAAACTTTGATACTTTTCAAGACCATCTCCTGACTGATTTTTGAGCATGCAGAGGACCAGTTTTTGAGTCCGACACTACATAATTCGCGATCTCCAGAAATGTATATAGGGCTACTTTTTCAGAATGAGCCTATGTTGGCTAAACGTGCTGCAATTTAAGAAAACGCATGCAATTACAAAGAAACACCAGCAAACAAAGAAAAGATCTTCATCCATTAGAAAGCACACGTGCTGCAAATCCTTACAATGCAAACACATAAAAAAAAATGGCTGTATTTTCCCACAACGCAAACAAATTTCGAAAACGTGCTGCATTTTCTCACAACGCAAATAAATTATGAAGACGCCTGCATTTTCTCACAACACTTGCAAATAGAATCGAACACAATGGAAATGTTTCAAGGGGACCCTAAAACAGATGGATGCTGCTGCGAAATATTTATTGTGCTGTGACTAGTGCTCAGTGAAGTTGTAGGTGATCTTGTAGGTGAGTTTTTTATTTTTATTTTAACATCCTAAGTCCCTTGTCTGTTGTATTTTATTAGCCTAAATAACCATCTGCGCCCAAAATAGCATATTTTCATACTACAGTCACCGGCCACTTTATTAGTCCTGGGTTGGACCCTCTTTCCTTCGTGGCATAGACTAAACAAGGTACTGGAAATATTCCTCAGAGATTTTGGTCCATATTGACATGATAGCATCCCGCAGTTGCTGCAGATTTGTCAGCAGGATGGATTCATGCTTTCATGTTGTTGATGCCAAATTCTGCTCTTCTGCATACCTCGGTTGTACCGAGTGGCTATTTGAGTTACTGTTGCCTTTCTATTACCTCAAACCAGTCTGGCCATTCTCCTCTGACCTCTGGCATCAACAAGGCATTTGCGTTCACAGAACTGCCGCTCACTGGATATTTTGTCTTTCCTGGACCATTCTCTGTAAACCCTATGGATGGTTGTGTGTGAAAATCCCAGTAGATCAGCAGTTTCTGAAATACTCAGACCAGGCTGTCTGCCACCAACAACCATGCCACGTTCAAAGTAATTTCAATCACCTTTCTTAGAAACAATTAGAAATTTGTGTTAACGAGCAGCTGTACCTAATAAAGTGGCCGGTGAGTGTAAATAGTATGCTAAAAACAGTATGCAAGCCGAGTAGTATGTCCAAATTCTTAGAATTTGTAAAACAGTATGCGAGAAGTACTCGGATGACCTACTACTTCCGGCAAGATTCAGAGAATTCATGAATGGGAGTGAAGCGACACAATTGACGTGATCATGACAAAATAGAGGATGTAGTACTTCCGAGTTCCATTCATACTGTATAGAACGCACTTTTCTAACAGTCCAGTAGTAAATTCAAATGCAGTACCTACTGAGTAGTAGGCGATTTCAAATGCAGCCCATAACTTAAATAGCCAGGTCCATCACGTTTTAAGGTCCTCTTAAAGCATTTCCATTGTGTTCTGTTCAATTTGCAAGTGTTGTGAGAAAATGCAGCGCATAATTTGTTTGCGTTGTGAGGATTTGCAACACGTGTGCTGTCAAACTGATGAAGATCTTTTCTTAAATTGCTGGTGTTTCTTGTAATTGCATGTGTTTTCTTAAATTGCAGCATGTTAAGCTCTCTCGGCCACCATATTGTAACCTTGAGTTAAACACTTCCTTGACATCATTTCGATCCTACAGTAGATCCTGGATGGATATCAAGAGCACAATGTCAGGAACTGTCTGCATCCTGTCTGCTCAGCATCTCACATACAGCAGTAAATGGATCGGACGCATGTGTTGATTGCCAATTCACACGCATGAAATGAAGTCACACAAAGTCATTCTACCTTTTGCCGCAGTTGGTGTTCGGAAATTGTGGTCAAATCAGGTAATACATGAGAAATGTGTGTCTATCCAAAGAATAATGGGTTATTAAGTCTCAGCCCCAGGCAAATACTGTTTCATTATTGTGCAGTTTTATAGCTGCAGCACAGCTCAGTATGTATATACAGTACATTGGCCAAGCTTATGGGATTTAACAGGAAATATATGTTTGTTTACAAAATATATGTGTACTGTGTATACAGTTGAAGTCAAAAGTATTAGCCCTCCTGTGATTTCTTTTTCAAATATTTCCCAAATTATATTTAACAGAGCAAGGAATTTTTCACAGCATTTCCTAAAATATTTTTTCTTCTGGAGAAAGTATGATTTGTTTTATTTTGGCTAAAATAAAAGCAATTTTTTTTTTTTTTTTAAAACATGTTAAGCTCAATATTATTAGCCCCTAAAGCATTATTATCTTTTCAATTGTCTACAGAACAAACCACTGTTATACAATGATATGCCTATTTACCCTGACTTGCCTAATTGACCTAATTAACCTAGTTAAGCCTTTAAATGTCACTTTAAGCTGAATACTACTATCTTGAAAAATATCTAGTACAATATTATGTACTGTCATCATGGCAAAGATAAAAGAAATCAGTTATTAGAAATTACTTATTAAAACTATTATGTTTAGAAATGTGTTGAAAATCATCTTTCTGTTAAACAGAAATTGGGGAAAATTATACTCGAGGGCTAATAATTCTGACTTCAACTGTATATTATGTTTATATAAATGCACACATACTTGAGAAAATGTGTATGTATAAAAATATATAATAAAAATAATGTACAAATATGAATATGTGTAAATATATTTGTATTTTATGTATGTGTGTATTTATAACTCTTTATTTTTATTACAACTTTATTTTTGTTTTTATTAAAAAAAAACATTTTCCACTGCCATAAGAAAAAAATGTGAGTATAAATTAAATATAAATCAATAGGGGTGTGACGAGATGCCTACTCCACGAGACGAGACACGAGATTGGGTTCACGAGAACGAGACGAGATTTTTTACACTATTTTAAAGAAATCCTTGATGAAACATATGAATGGAATAGTCTTAGAATTTAAATATTTTGCTAATATATGAATGGAAAATGGATTTTTATTTAAAAAAAATGCAAAACAATTTAGGTGTTTTATCAACTTGTAATGAATTTACTTCCATTTTAATGAACATGCATATAATTTGATGTATGCAATAGTTTTATATTAGTTTATATTGAATTATATGCAATGAACATGCAAACACTGCAAAATATTTGTTAATATAGAAATGGAAAATAGCAAACTCTACTGACTGGCTTTTCCCCTATAGAATTTCAGAGTATTTACATTGCAGATCTTGATGGTCAATTCGGATTTTGTGACAGTATCCGATTTTTTTTGATGACCTGCTTACATTTATCATCTTTTAAAGGTGACTCGTATCCGATTGTCTGCATTTATACTGCACACTGCAAAAGGCGCAATGACCAGGAAAAAAAAGAGCGGGCACTGACTGTCAGCTGATAATAAAAGAGCTCTCTTTTCTCCATTCCTGTATTTATTCTGTTTGCATGGTTATATTTTATTATTTATATTTATGACAGAAAAGTTCTCATTTTGCCATCTTTTAATCTAGGCTTTTTAAAACCAGTAGCTATTTTAATGTCATGTTCATGGTGTGATTTATGCAGTAGTTTTATATTAGTTTATATTGTGAGGCGGATGTTGCGCTCTTTCTCTCGTTAAACATGCTTAAATACTTGTGCGGCTGAAATTCCTACACAATGGTAATAGTTTGATTGCGGTGTTTACATATCTGTTGTCATGTTCACCAGTGATCGAGGACTGCAGAGATCGCTGGTGAACTACAATTCATCACGAACTACAATTCCCTTCATTCCACCACACTTACACCGGGTTTCACTTCCACTGATCACACACGCAGCTGTATCCTGTCACTATTGATTGTTTGGACTATTTATACACCCTGCACCCGTTTGTCATTGCTTAGTCGTTGTTTTTGTATGGTATGTTGTGCTTGTGTTCCTGTATCGCGCCATAGTTTGTTGTTTTGTTTCTTATTGTTCTTTTGTTACTTAGATTCTTAGATGTCCTGTTCATTTTCTATTATACGCACGATTATTTCAACATTAAATGCACTTGGATCCCACCTTTGTTTATCCATCTCCTCTACGTACCGTGACATCTGTACTGCACTTCAATAATGCGACTTTCAGCACATCAAAAGTGACATTCCATCGCGTGGTAATGTCCATGGTTAATTTGTGTGGCTGCAGTTGTAGTTGCATCCTCTGCTTGGACGTGAATAACGCATGCAGCCTTTGAACTCCGGTGAGAATAAAAAAAGCGGTTACGTCACACCCGTCTGCCAAACCGAGTGACATGTGCAACAGCCTTACCAGGTGTGTGTGCAAAGCACTTGATTTGCAGTTGAAATTCAATCCTGCTTCCAATCTTCAAGGCTAATTTCACCCTCACGCTCCATCATGCTAACATCTCAACTCACAAGACAACTTTTCACCTCGACAAGAAATCTCGTCGAGATTTAATCAATATATTTTTATAATTAAAAAGTGTCTACATGTTTACTGACTGTAACACTCGATACTGGCAATGGAGTTGAGGATCCACACGCAGTTTATTAACAGAAGTAGTCAGGCAGGCAACGGTCAAACAGGTAGCAAACAGGAGCTTAAAAGTAATCCAAGATTGTATTTAAAAACAGGCGAATTGTCAGTACAGTCGGCAAAGAATCAATAAAGGGAAAACAAGGAAAGAAACAAAACACAGAAAGACTAGACAGGAATAACGCTTCGTAATGCTTCAGGTTAACAGTGAACAAGACTCAGCCATGTTTGTGAAAATGAGAGTTGTCTTTATAGTCCATGTAATCATTGATCATGAGTTTCAGCTGTGTGTGTGAGTGTCCGGATTATTGTCAGCTGGAGTGGGTGTTGATTGGCGCACAGCATCATGGTAGTTGTAGTTCTCCAGCGAACTGCATAGGCTAGATCGTTGATGATCGTGACACTGACATCACGCAGCTTGAAGCATTTATGCAGTGAACCTTGCATAATTTTAATAACCTAACATTTAGTCAAATTAATAAATTCTTATCATCACCAAAGTGTTCTCACAACAGACAGGAGTACAGGTAGTAAATCATTAATTCATGAATGTCTCAGTAGACTCAGAAGACATTTGTACTAAAACACCAAGGAATGCTACTGTATTGCTCACCCATGTCAAACAATGAGCACTTCACCAGCAATCTTGCCAATGTGGTTAGTTTTGATTGCATGTGTACTATAATTCATTCATTCATTTTCCTTCGGCTTAGTCCCTTATTTATCAGGGGTGGCCACAGCAGAATGAACCGCCAACTATTCCAGCATATGTTATACACAGTGGATGCCCTTTCAGCCGCAACCCAGTACTGGGAAACACCCATACACTCTCACGTTCACACATGTACTCATACACTACGGGCCATTTAGTTTATCCAATTCACTTATACTGCATGTCTTTGGACTGTTGGGGAAACCAGAGCACCTGGAGGAAACCCACACCAACACGGGAAGAACATGCAAACTCCACACAGAAATGCCAACTGGCCCAGCTGGGACTCAAACCAGCAAACCACCACATTTTCCTGTACAAAATCTAGTTATAATTATCAATTGCAATTGTCCCTCAAATCAAAATGATGGACACTGGCTATAATTTTTTTTTTTTTTCCTTTCATAGACTAGTTTTCCATGTGGCTGACACACGTATAGCATGCAAACGAGCGCAATCTAATTGTAAGAAGATTAGACATGGTTTTTGCATTCATTCATTTCAAATGACTTTCCTTGTCTGGTCAGAAAGTCCTTGCCTTCTAATCAGTCTGGGAAACATGAGGAGGCAAAAGCAGACATTTACCGAAGTAATGAGTGTCCCTAATGACACCAAGTTCATTTAATTTGTCCTCAGGATGGTAATAATTGGAATCCATTATGACCCCGGTACCATAATTAAACCACCGCCTGGTGATATTCTACACACTGGCATGTAGTTGTCAGTAGTGATTATCAGCAGCATGAGGGAGGGAGTGACAAGCAACAACTTTTCTGGTACCCACATTGAGAAGCCTTTTCTGTTCTTTTTTTTTTTTTTCCCAGAGTATGATTTGTCATAAGAATAGCAAAGCAATGCAGACAGATCCATTAGCAGGCCAAAAGTGCTCAGGGTGGGAGAGCAGATTAATCAAACTCCTCTACCATTTCAGTGTTTGCTAAATTGGATAGACGAAAGGGCCTGCATTTCAAACAGCAACCAGGATGCGGTTTGACTCAAGGCTATATGACCAACAAGTGACCTTGGCATTTAATCATCAGCCGTTTCAACTTTGATGTTCTGACTGACATTTCCGACAATCCAATTTACACCAGTTCACACTTTTAACGACTGGTCAATTTGTCCAATGCAGTCCAGGCATATTTTATTCTGAAACTTGAGAATATATTGATGTTTTGTTTTTATTTTCACTGGCCAGCTAATATCGCTAAGTCCCAAACCATTTTTTTATAGAGATTGAACATTATACTAAACCCTCATTACACCAAACATTTTCAGATGATAATTGGCTTTGCTTGAGAAGATGGGAACATTTCAAGGGAGCAAATAAATTGGAAATTGTGAAAAAGCACACACTTTGATAGCTTACACAAATCATCAAGATCATGAAGTAAAATAACTGCTTTTTGATTAGGACACATTGGATTGTCTATATAGGAAATTAAAGATGTCTAACTGTCCCTTAAGCTGGCTTTGTGAAATAGAGGTTGCTTTATGTTCTCTATGCATTTGAACGTGGTTAAAAATAGCCCAGAGTCATGTGACAACAAATATCATATGACACCAAAGAGCATTTGGCAGCAATTCAAGCACAGCGTGTGCATTGAATATGGGGTCATATAACCAATATAACCATTATGAGATTTCCACTTTCAATACTGACCTCTTTTATTTGTCCTTGCGTTCCTTTAGATAATGTGATTTTTTTTTGGCAGTCTCTTTGGATTAAATCTTTTTTTTTTTTGGCTTTACATCTTTAACCTGAATGGGGATAGATAGATAGATGGATAGATGGATAGATAGATAGATAAATAGATAGATAGATAGATAGATAGATAGATAGATAGATAGATTGATTGATTTAAAGGAACGGTTCTTGTGAACATTAGAAGATATTAAGTGGGCTATATATAAGACTTTCATTCATTAATTTATTAATTTTCCTTCGACTTAGTCCCTTATTTATCAGGGGTCACAACAGCGGAATGAACCGCCAACTAAAGATGAAAAAATATTATAGAAAATACTGTGAAAAATTCCTTTCTCTGTTAAACAACATTTAAAAAATATTTTAAAAGAAAATTTCTCTCTATACTAAATGTATGTATTTAAGTTATTTTATATACATAAAATGCATTAAAAACAAGTACCAAATGTTATGTTTCTAATAACGTCTAATAAGTCAAGTCACCATTATTTCTATAGCGTTTTACAGTGTACAACACAGATGTAATAATTGCTTATAATGTAGTAATTATATTATTATTGTAATAAAAATCCAAATATTATCTAATAATTTTCACAACATGTAATAAAATATTGATCTCATGATGTAATAACATTCTGTAATAAGCTTTTTAAACTGCTGGCAGCATCTTGATCTTATGTCATATGAATGCTGCTTGAGGCTAGGGATCCTCTATCACACATAATATATCAACGATATATACACCACTCAGCATGCGTCTTCAATAGGACCTCTGCCCAAAGTCTGATGCCCATCCATGCATCTGGTCTAACTACAGACTACCATCTAAAGCAGGGGTGGGCAATAAATGTTTTTTCCAACAAGCCACATTAGACTCTGGGGTGAAAAAACTAACAAAAAAAAAAAACTGTATATGAAACTATTTAATAAACAATCATAAAAACAACTTGTATACACAGCACAGTGCATGTATTTAAAAAGACCAGGATCACAATATCAACTTGAATATGAAAAATCTATAAATGCCACAGGGTTGTTAGTTTGATTGTTTCACCTTATTTATTTATTTATTTATTTGCATGTTTAGTGAGAGAAATATAGCCTGTGTTGGGCTAACCAAGTGCACTGAAGTCAGGTTGAATATTTGAGGTGGATATGTAACATAACAGCACACAAATCATCATCACTGAGAGAGAGGATCTGTTCCTGGATTTGTTAAAGAGCCCCTATTATGGATTTTTGAAAATGACCTTTTATGCAGAGTGTAACACAGCACTAAGTAAATGAAAACATCCAGCTGAGGGTTTAAAACTATTGATTCTTTAACGAAATAGTCGACTAAATGAATCGTGTTGGGTCCGGATCTTTTGCCTGAATGCATCGACGTCGACACGGTACATCACCAAATATGTAGTACTGGTTCCGGTAAAATGTGAACACGCATTTCCCTTCAGACACTAGCGGAGTGTGGGGGATAATGGGACTGATCATGACGTGACAATGACGATCACTGACAGATGGAGATTCGGATGCGGGGAATAAAGGGTTAAAGTTCATTTTCACAACAACACCACATTATAGCCAACCGTGTGCTGTGATCGTTCCCTGTCATTTTTCAGTTTTTTGATACGATAACCTACGCTGCAACGCGGGATTCGTCGGCCGTTTGCTATTAAAGGAAGGAGCAGCAGAGACTATTATGTATGAGACTTTGTCAGTAACTGTTACAGTTCATATGGACCATTTTTTTCTTCCTCCGGATCATAAGATGTAAGTGTAACTAAAATTGTTGCCTCGTTTTCTGTTGTTTGCAAAATATGTGTTTAATTGTATGTTGTAACTTGTAATGGCTCAGTGCAGCTTGTTATCACGTATCTATCATAGATCAGTGCTTGTACTGTATCTCTCAGGGTAAACCTTCATGGGGCTATTTACATATTGCGTCCAAAACCATGTTGAAAACATGACGCGTGCTTCTTCCTTTAGCGATTTAAATGCATTTCTGAACTTGCGATCCTCTGCCATTTGCCTTTGCTATGGCCACCGTCAGCTGTTCCTCACACGCGCGGCACTGTCAATTTTCAAAATAGTTTGCTTTTGCCACTGTGTGGATTAATATTGAATGTGTGTCGTTGTTACTTGGGGTTAGCGTTAAGAGTAGAGTAATATGCTGGTGTTTAACTGCATTGCTTTATTGCATTCCTGCATTGGGCTCTCACATAAAAATGCCCAGGTCTGGTCTAAACTCCCTGGTATACTTCAAAAACAATTGAAAAAGAACTTGAAAGATTCCATTCTATCAGCCCAACAACGGAATCCGATGAATGGTCGAAGGTTAAATGAATCTAAGAGTATAGATGGATATCCAAATTATACATAGTGTTGAGCTTGAGAGCTCTTCACTACGGGCCGGTCTGGATACAGACTTGCGACCCCGAGACATTTTGTCCTTCTCTTTAAATACCCTATGAGAGCAATGAATGGTTCTTTTGTCAAAGTTAACCAGTGACTTAAAGATTTACTCATCTGTTGGGATTTAATCGAAATTTATTTTCTTAAATAATTTCTTTATTTTCTCAATTTATATTACAGGGCACATTTAAGTCTGAGTAAAATCCATCCCTACAAACTGAAAAATCCACCCAAAGCAAAGTTTTCAGCAGTTCAAAACAGCTGAACAAGGAAAACATTTTGGGGGAATTTGGCTTCTAAACACATTTGAGCTACCATTGGTCTGTGGCAATTACGCAATCAGTGGGTTTGTCCTGGAACTCCACCTTCTTTAACATGCTTTGTATCCACAGAGTTCAGAGTCAGACAGAACAACATCCAACACAAAAACTCCAAGTTAGCAACATGAAGACACTGGAGGGTCGAGTAGCAAAGCTGGTACAGATGTATTCGCAACTGTACATTCACTCACAGGAAAAACTCAAAGGGGTTTAACACAACAGATGAAAAGTGCAACTGCGGACACCATGTCAGATAATATTCTAAACATTGTTCCATTCAGAGTCTGTCCCTGGCAGATATAAAGAAATGTGACATGCCGTGGTGGTGCTTCTCGTTGGAGAAGGCTGTGTGCTAGATGTTTATGAAACTGTTCTTCTCTCTCAGCCCCCATTGTTGTTGTGTTTAGCAGTACATTCAAGCAACGAGACAAATTAAAACCCCACATTCTGCTATGTGGGGGTGTCAGAATGTTTGAAAACATTCATTCATTCATTTTCCTTCGACTTAGTCCGGTATTTATCAGGGGTCGCCACAGCAGAATGAACCGGAGCACCTGGAAGAAACCCACGCCAACATGGAGAGAACATGTCGGTAGTCGGGACTCGAACAAACCTTCTTGCTGTGAGGCAACAGTGCTAACCACTGAGCCACCGTGATGCACTGTTTAAAAATAGTATACCGTCATTCAGCCTTTTCAAACTTCTTTTTGCCCTCAAATGAAGAACAAAAAAAAAAATTATAATTTAAGTCCAAACTACTGCCTGCCTGCCGGCCATACTAAGCAGCACTCACAGCACATACTAAGTGATTTATCTCAACAGCAAATCTCCAACTCTAAATAAAGGCATTATGCACTTTTAAACTGTAGATCAATCTTGGACAAATGCCCTTATCCCATTGAAATTATCCTTGACAAAAAGCCTGATGTCTTTCTTCTCACTGAAACTTGGCGAGATCCTGATGAATTTTTGCAGTTAAATCTTCTCACACCAGAAGGATTTAAGAATCTGTTCAGACCTCGATTGCAAACTAAAGGGGGTGATCTCGCTATCATCTTTCATGACATCATCCAACTCACGCAACTTACCTTTCATGATACGGTTACATTTGAACTGAACTTCAGTGCAATAAAAATCTTTCCTTCTAAGGCCTTGTCAAATTTACAGAAACCCTGATATCACCTGGATTTCACAACCAGTAATACCAACATAGGCTTATTCTGAAAACGTAGCCCTATATAAATTTCTGGAGATCGCAAATTATGTTGCCAGAGGTACGTATGGCTGCATTTCGTCTTTAAAACGAATGCTATGGGGCAGTATGATGCCATTTTTTTTCCACTTACCAGCTGACCACTTATCTCTGTATGGACGGCTTTTTCACTGTTACTAGTTTGTCCAGTGGCTCGCTGCGTACGTCAGCGGACTTGAGATGCAGTGAGGAGTTGATCGCAACGACGGGGTCCGGCCAAGAACGGTTCCAGAAAGCAGGCAAAACAAAAACAAAAGCCAAACCAAAAAATAAATAAGCAAATAACAGGGTGAGAATGTGAAAACAGTAGGTTGGGTTTAGGGAAGTGGGTGGGCGCTGGTCAATCGGTGCTTTTGAAAACACTATTGGTTGTTGGGTTTAGGGAAGGAGGGGGGTGGGTCAGTCAGTCAGTCGACAGCGTCCTCTGGTGAATTTATGCAAGAACAGCAGGTGCGAATGGCACTCGCGAGAGAAATTTGAGATCTCAAAAAGCATACACAGCGGCCTCTGGTGGATTCGCGAAAACCAAAACTGCAAAAAAAAACAACAACTTACCTCTTGTGACGTATTTGGCTTTCTCCAGAAATGCATATCTCTGGTCTCATCTATTTATAGATCACAACCTTTGTATGGGAAGTGCCGTACACATTTGTCCTTCGGCTTTGTGCATGAGCCACTTCCCATGCAAAGGTTGTGATCTATAAAAACAAACAACTTTGAATCATCATATGAACATTATTCAAGTTCATGATTAATTACCTATTAATAAATCAAATGGATTCTGGCATACTTTCACTTTTAGGCAGGTTTCTATGCAAATGAGACCCTTAGAAAGTTTGAATGATACTATAGTACACGATTATATAATACCATATCACACCAGATATGTGCAATACTATGTAAGGAATATGACATGTAAGGGGGGAAATGTCTGCAATACCTTACTTGGAATGTACAAGGCATTAGTTCACCAGTCAAATTATCCAAATTTTTAAATAATTTTTAAAAAAATTAAATACCAAAATGTTTGCTACAAGAACCTCGCCTGGTAGAATCTGAAGACAAAAAAAATATTTAAAAAATTAAACTTTTTCATATATCTTCTTTTCATCTTATAACTCAAAAAGTGGCGTAGCTATTCTCATACAAAAAAAACTTCATATTTATTATGTATTAATAAGACAATAACTGATACAGAAGGCAGATATGTTTTAATCGATTCTACCATTAGCAATAAAGATTTCACTATTGCCAATATACTGTATACAGTATGTTCCAAATATACTATAATCATAGGGGGAGACTTCAACACAGTAATCAATTCAGCATAATATCCAGATCTAATCCAGATGAAAACTTCACATGCTGCAAACAGTACACAATTACTTTGCTATTGGAATAATAACAATAATAATAAGAATAAGTATTGTTAATAATTATAATAATTAATAATAATATTATTATTATTATTATTAATAATAATAATAATAATAATAAAATAATAATAAACATAATACTCTCATGTTCATAAATAATAAAATAAATAAAGAATTTTTTTTTTTAATGTAATAATAATAAAGAGCTACGTATACTCCAGCATACGAGTCTACTATAATCATTATAAGGAGAATGGAAGAAACATAAACATCACAAATTTGCTTCTTTCATTGATATAAATAACACCCCTAACATATTAACAACAACATTGTGGGGAATATAGAAGTAATGATGTAGCAAAAGTAGTAATGAGGGGGAAGATTATATCAAACTCTACATATAAACATAAAAAGGATTAATAAAAAAGTGGAAAAAAGATGTTTAGGATAAAATAAAAAAAAATCAGTACATTACACATAATCACAAAACCCATATACTGAATGAGAAAAATCAAACAAAGATTCATCTTGAAGATCCTGAAGAAAAAATGTAATCAAAAACAAAGCCTAGGATGCTAGGACAAATCAGGAAAGCATCTTTTTTTTTTTAAAGAAAAAAAACATCAACAACACTTATACCTACAGTTAAGAACAAGAATAAAACTATTACCTCACAAGACATAAACAAAATTTCAGACATCTTACAAAAATCTGTACAACAATGCTAAAAAGAAAAGTGATAAAGAAATCAGTAAATTTCTCCATAATGTAACATTTTCCAAATTAGACTCTAAATTAGATTATTTTCGCAACCCAGGCTCATTCTGAATACGTACCCCTGTATACATTTCTGGAGAGCGCCAAATACATCCCAGGAGTGATGTGTTTCTCTCGCGAGTGCCATTCGCGCCTGCTCTTCTCGCGTAAATCCACCAGAGGCCGCTGCCGACTGACTGACTGACTGACTGACTGACCCACCCTCCTCCTTCTCTAAACCCAACCGATAGCGTTTTCAAAAGCACCGATTGAATAGCGATTTTAGCTTTTGTTTTTGTCTTACCTGCTTTCTGGAACCTTTCTTTACCAGACTCGAACCCGGTCGTCTTGGTCAACTCCGTTCTGCGTAGGGGGCCACTGGCTGACACGGGCCCTCTGACAGCCTGTCGGGACAAAAGTGAAGAGCGGGGGGTGGTGGGGGGTTTGGGTTGGTGGTTTGGGGTGTCGGACGAAACTTAAGAGGGGGAGGCGGGGGGGTTGTCAGAGAAAACTGAAGAGCGGGTGGGGGGATTCGTGGGCCCCTATTAATATATCTGGGTGCCCCAAAATTGCGTGGGCCCTTACCTACTTCCACTAGCGGCGCCCCTGAGTCTGCGTCACAATGTACGTGGCGAGCCACTGAACAAACTGGTAACAGCGGAAAAGCTGTCCATATGGAGGTAAGCGGTCAGCTGCTAAGCACAAATAGGAATGGCGTCATAACACCATAAAGACAAAAAATGCAGCCATACGTTCCTCTGGCTACATAATTCGCGATCTCCAGAATCTCTGCCCTTTAATTCATACACTAATCTTGTTTTAAGTTTGAATGCTGTAGCAGCACATATAATGACAATTTCTGAATTAAGAGGAAATCTCCAGTTTAGTAAATCTAGTTTTAAGACCTTTTCACACAAAATAAGAAAAGCAAACTCTTTAAAAGCTATTAACAAGCTAGTGTTAATATAATCAGACTAAATACACTGCTTGAAATAAGATGTATTTAACAAACACACATATATATAAATGGCGACAGAGACCGCATAATAAGCCAGGGGATAAAAACGGTTTTCTCATCATAAATTTAAAACTGCAGCTGAACAAATCATTATAGAACAGGTAAGTGACATTCTAAGTCGATCTCTCTCTTTTGTATTTTACATTTCTGTATTTATACTATAGTAATCTAGTAGTGTTTGCTTTGCTTTGGCTTTTTCTGGGTTCATTTTTGTGAAATCCTGAGAAATACTGGGAGATCTCATGCCGTTCAGTGTTATAATCTTGAAATGTGAGCAAAGTCATCTATTTTGTCATTACGTAGACATTACAATACTCTACATTTTGCAGGAGAATCATTCAAATACTAGTTTTAAAGTGACGTTTGTGAGTTAGCAACAGTTGCTGCTGTTCTCACGGTCAGCTGCAGATGTGAATGAATGGCGAAAGAAAGTAGTTCCTCATACAAAAGAGTTGAGACTGTGTTTGATTTACTTTTTTATATACACGATTATGCCGTCGAACTGATGTATAAACGCAATATCACACGAGTAGCAGTACGATATGGCTGTATATCGTCACTGGTGGGGCATTAGGGCAATGGGCCTGCAGCCTCGAGCCAACACAAGCCTCCCACCAGTGCTGATATACAGCCATATCGCGCTGCTGCTCTGGTGATATAGCCTGTTTAAAAGCCTAGGTAGGTAAGTATAATGATATTACTGCACTGGCAGATAATTTGACATGTTTCTATTCTGTATATTCTTAAATCATTCATTTATTTCTCATATTTAGATGGATTTTTTTCTCATGTATCACTCAAAACCACAGCAGTTACCCTTGTTCTCAAGGTATCCAAACTGCATCCTTCAGTTCTACCATCTTATTTCATATGTAGCCTTCATCGCTGAATTTGTCACTGAATTACTGGAAAGCACTGTTGCCTATCAGCTTCAGTATTTTCTAATCTAAAATAATCTCTTTGATCCCTTCAATCTGGTTTTTACACATAGTGCCATAGTTGCATCCATAGTACTGAAACTGCACTGGGATGGTTGATGTGTATTTTGACTGTCACACAAAAAATTATATAATTATCATTGTTATCATTTAAAATGCAGTATCTAGTTAAAGATTTCTTTGTCTTCCATGGACCTTTTGTTATAAAAACTGCTGCGTTATTGCATTTTTTTATATGTTTGAGCCAAATCTCAAGTGACTGTCTCAAGCATAGTTCAATAAATAACATTCATTCATTTTCCTTCGGCTTAGTCCCTTTATTCAACAGGGGTCGCCACAGCGCAATGAACCGCCAACTTATCCAGTATATGTTTTACACAGCGGATGCCTTTCCAGCTGCAACCCAGTACTGGGAAACACCCATACACACTCATTCACACACATACACTACGGCCAATTTAGTATATTCTATAGCACGTTTTTGGACTGTGAGGGAAAGCGGAGCGCCCGGAGGAAACCCACACGAACACAGGGAGAACATGCAAACTCCACACAGAAATGTCAACTGACCCAGCCGGGACTCGAACCAGCGACCTTCTTGCTGTGAGGCTAACCACTGAGACACCATGTCACCTCAATAAATAACAGCGCTTATAACTTAAAAAGAAAATCATAAAATCATTAATAAATACCTCAGGCCTAATTTTGCAAGTGGCTATTTTAGTAAATGACAATCTTTTTGTTTATCCATATATTTTTTCATACAAAGGAACTTGATACATTTTGTCATTGAAAACCATGCCCTCTGGTTTGACACTATATGCTAATTTCAAATACTAAAACTAGAAAAATGTTAATTAGCTGAAGGACCCCATTGGAGATCATGTAACTGAAGCCCCTGTGAAGCCCATGATGTGTACCTGTTAAGTTTTTGTCTCAGAATTGTTTAGAACTTTTTTGGAAGCACTATAAAATTGCTAAATTGTGCTGTCCTTTGGTGTGACTCCCCTATTTATTGAAAATACCCCACAAGACCAACAAATAACAGATCAAATATTCATTCATGCATTCATTCATTCATTTTCTTTTCAGCCAACTTATCTGCCAACTTATCCAGCATATGTTTTACGCAGCAGATGCCCTTCCAGCCGCAACCCATCACTGGGAAACACCCATACACTCCCATTCACACACATACACTACGGACAATGTTAGCTTACCCAATTCACCTATAGCGCATGTCTTTGGACTTGTGGAGGAAACGTGGAGCACCCAGAGGAAACCCACGGCAACACAGGGAGAACATGCAAACTCCACACAGAAATGTCAACTGACCCAGCCGGGACTCGAACCAGTGACCTTCTTGCTGTGAGGCGATAGTGCTAACCACTGAGCCACCGTGTTGCCCCAGGAAAATAATAACGGTTTTTAAATAATTTGAAATTTTGGACGTCACGGTGGCGCAGTGGGTAGCATGATCGCCTCACAGCAAGAAGGTCGCTGGTTCGAGCCTTGGCTGGGGCATTTCTGTGTGGAGTTTGCATGTTCTCCCCATGTTCACGTGGGTTTCCTCCGGGTGCTCCGGTTTCCCCCACAAGTCCAAAGACATGTGCTATAGGTAAATTGGGTAAGCCAAATTGTCCGTAGTGTATGAGTTTGAATGAGTGTGTATGGATGTTTCCCAGTGATGGATTGCAGCTGGAAGGGCATCTGCTGCGTAAAACATATGCTGGATAATTTGGCGGTTCATTCCGCTGTGGTGATCCCTGATTAATAAAGGGACTAAGCCGAAAAGAAAATGAATGAATGAATGAATGAATGAATGATGATGAAGTTAGTGACCCCTTTTTTCCTCAAACATTAGACATCAGACAACATAAATATATCTTTTTTTTTTTTTTAAACAATCTACTACTTTCTGGTGACTATGGCTCTCTGTCTATATGTCTGTTACTTAATCTTTTTTCTGCCTTTGATACAGTCTCCCATAAATTACTTATTCCTTGTCTTTTAGATTAAAGTATTTGTGGTTCCACTCTTTCCTGGCTTTCTTCCTATCTTTGAGAGATAATTTTTCATTTCAATAAAAGACTTTTGATCATCCACTGTGCCTCTGAAGCAAGGTGTCCCCAGGGATTCGATCTATTTACACAACGCCCCTTGGTCAGATTTTTAAAATGATCACTTTTCTGCAAATGACATCCAATTATACCTTATCTGTACACCTAGTCTCCCTGCCCAAATTGACAAAGTATCTACTCATGTTAATGAAATAAAACATTGGTTTAACTTAAACTTTCTGAAACTTAACATGGAAAAAACTATGAAAGTATTTGTTGGTACTGCATCACTCACTGGGTAATATTCCTACCAATTTCAACTGAGATTCTAACATCAAACCATCAAATACTGTTAAAAACGTGCAATTTTTTATTCTATCACCAGTATTATTTTATCTATGCCATATCACCCAATGCTGTCCCTTCACTGGTTTTAAAGACACTGAAACTATTATACATGGATTTTTTACATTACACCTTGATTACTGTAATGCCCTCTTTGTTGGTTTACCTGCCAGCTCGATCTCCAATTTACAGTACATCCAAAACCCTGCAGCTAGAATCCTTACTCACACCTAGAACACTGCCAAGTGAGAGTTACAGCGAGTTAGAACCAGGTTGGGTCATTGAACAAAGTCTTTAGCAATGAAATTACCGGTGACTCCTGAGTTTATTAAGGCTGTTGTCGATATAGTTTTACCATTAAAGGAGAGTGTTATAGTTAATTTAACAGAAGACAGAGAAGTATTATATTAATAGTGATAATTCGCTGATTTTGTGTTCTTGGATGTTGGTCAACCTGGTCATGATGTCTTTAGATGTCCAATTTGGCCACAGTACATGAATAAATGATGCTGAAGTCAAGTCAAGTTAAGTTTATTTATATAGCGCTTTTCACAATGTAGATTGTGTCAAAGCAGCTTAACATAGTTCTTGTAAAGTCCAGATTTCAGAGTTGAAGTTCAGTTTAGTTTAGTTCAGTGTGGTCTAAATTTCACTGCTGAAAGTTCAAACACCGCTGAGCAAATCCACTGAAGCACAGCTCCACAAGTCCCGATCCGAGCAAGCCAGCGGCGACAGTGGCGAGAAAAAAAAACTTCACCAATTGATAAAGTGAAGGGGAAAAAAAAAAACCTAGAGAGAAACTAGGCTCTGTTAGGCACGACCATTTTTCATCTGGCCAAACGTCCTGTTCAGAGCTGCAGTCTAGGCGCTGGAGGCTGAAGAAGCTGGACGTCCATCATGGAGAAGCTACAGGTGTGAGTAGGGCACCGGCAGGTGGTCAGGTTGGCCCGCAGGATCAATGTGGGGACTCGTTTATCACAGTGGTCATTCAGGAATGCACTTCCATTCTCCATGACGACCACAGCATCAGCTCGGGATACGACCTGGTCCAGAATTATGGATACCTTGGGATCATCTCTTCACAGGTCTTGGATTGCATCAATGGCGCTGCGTAGTCTCTAGGGACCTCGGAATGAGTATCCCCAGGTGGAAATAGAGAATAAAGAAAATAATTAGCGTAGCTGCTGTTCATAGTGTATTTAAATAAGATGTAAAAATGGAGTGTTATAGATGAAAATAGCAGTTAAATAAACAAACATGTAAAGCATATGAGAGTTTCTAACACAATGTCTGGTGTAATGAGGAGTTTGTCCTACAGGTGATGTCGAGCCAGCTCACCTGCGTGGAGCACATTCATGTATCATACCGTTATGCGATGTATTGAGTGTATGCTTTACTAAAAAGATAGGTCTTTAATCTAGTTTTGAACAGAGAGTGTGTCTGAGCCTCGGACATTATGAGGAAGGCTATTCCAGAGTTTAGGAGCCATAAATGAGAAGGCTCGACCACCTTTTCTCGACTTTGCTATTCTAGGTACTACCAGCAGCCCTGAGTTTTGAGATCTTAAAGAGCGGGTTGGATTGTAGCGAGACAGAAGGTTGGTTAGATAAACAGGAGCTAGATTATTTAAAGCTTTATAGGTAAGAAGCAATATTTTATAATCAATACGGAACTTAACAGGCAGCCAGTGTAAGGAGGATAAAATTGGGGTGATATGATCATATTTTCTAGACCTGGTAAGAACTCTGGCAGCTGCATTTTGTACTAGCTGAAGTTTATTAATAGAGGATGCTGGGCAACCAGCGAACAGAGCATTACAGTAATCCAGCCTAGAAGTCATGAACTAGCTTTTCTGCATCTGAGATGGATAGCATACTTCGTAACTTAGCGATATTTCTCAGATGAAAGAAGGCAGTTTTTGTGACATGGGAGATATGATTTTCAAAAGTTAAATTGCTGTCTAGTATAACACCCATATCTTTTACATAGAGCTAATGCTAACTTTGTGTCCCTTTAATTGCAGGTCGAGTTGTGAGATCTGCTGCGTACAGGATTTAGGCCCAATAAGTAATAATTCTGTTTTGTCTGAATTTAAGAGAAGGAAATTGTTGGTCATCCAGTCTTTAACATCTTTAATACACTCAGTTAGCTTAGACAGTTCAGACGTCTCATCAGGTTTTGTTGAAATATATAATTGAGTATCATCTGCATACCAGTGAAAGCTGATTCCGTGTCTTCTTATAATGTCTCCCAGGGGTAGCATGTATATTGTGAACAGCAAAGGGCCTAAAACTGATCCTTGAGGCACCCCATACTGTACTGGCCTGACCTGTGAAAGCTGTCCATTATATTCACAAACTGGTAACGGTCAGTTAAGTATGACTTAAACCATTGTAGAGCCTGTCCCTGGACGCCTGTAGAATTTAAGCGATCTATGAGGATATTGTGGTCGCTGGTTTAGAAGCATTTATAAGTTTATCTAGCTCTTCCTGTTCTATGATTTTGAAGCACTGTAGATTATTCTGGTTCAGTGGAATGTTTAATGGATCTGAAGGATAAGGCGGTGCCGAAAGTTGAACACTATTTTCTGTCTGAAGCCTTCTATTTTATCACTGAAGAAATTCATGAAGTCATCACTACTAATTTGCGGTGGGACATTTTGTTCCAAAGATGACCTATTATTTGTTAATTTAGCAATGGTGTTAAATAAAAATAGGATTGTTATGATTATTTTCTATCAGTTTGCGGAGGTGCTCAGCCCTGGCGGATTTTAGAGCCCTCCTATAGACCATTTTGAGGGATGTAAACAAAAACAATGGTCCTAACGTACTTCCTGTTTTACATTTTTAATTTCCATAGCTTCTGAGAATCCAAAAAAGTCCAAATAATGATAAATAATCCTATGGCAGCTGTTTCAACAAAGTTATTATTGAATTGCCTCGTTACAGTTATGAAATGGTTTGACAACAAGCAGGAAATTTTCATGGGCCAGTGACATCACCACATTGAAATGGTCTATAGCTGGACATACTATCTTTGTACGCAATTCTAAAGACCTCTAATTTAGTTTTTTTCCACATACGTTCCAGGGCACGGGTTGCTGTTTTGAGAGCGCGAGTATGACTGTTATACCATGGTGTAGTTTTATTCTCTCTAACCTTTTTTAATTTGATGGGTGCCACAGTATTTAGTGTGTTAATAAAGATAGCATCTATACTGCTGATTACTACATCAAGGTCATTTGCGTTTGCGGGTGCATTTAGAAATAGAGAAAGATCAGGTAAGTTATTTGTGAATTCATCTTTAGTGGACGGGACGATAGTTCTACCATGGCGATATATCTGTGCAGATCTGCTAATTTCAGGTAAACACAGCTTATATAGTAAGAGGTAGTGGTCTGTTATATCATCAGTTTGTGGTATAATGTCTACATCAATGACCTAAATTCCATGAGACAAAATTAGATGTAATGTATGCTTTAAGCGATGGGTTGGACCAACAACGTTTTGCTTTATCCCAAGTGATTGTAGTAAATCTGTAAACGCGAGCCCTAATGTATCGTTAGCGTCATCTATGTGGATGTTAAAGTCTCCTACAGTTGTATTTTATCAGTTTTAACTAGTAAGTCAGAAATAAAATCAGAAAACTCTTTTAGAAAATTGACATAGGGTCCTGGGGGTCTATATATGGTAATTAAAGCAAGAGATATTATAGGTTTTTTCATAATATCCTGAAGCATAACATTAAGCGCCAATACTTCAAAAGAGTTAAACATAAATCCATTTCTCTGATTAACATTAAGAATATCACTAAAGATTGATGCAACTCCACCACCACGACCAGTCTGACGAGCCTCATGCTTATATAAGAATCCTGAAGGAGTTGCTTCATTTAAACTAATATTGTCATTTTGTTTCAGCCAGGTTTCAGTGAGACAGAGTGCATTAAGATTGTTGTCTGTTATTATTTCGAAGGGTTAGATGAATATAACTTAGTTGCATGGGTTCACAATTGTTAGCAAATGCAGCAAGCAGTTGATCCCCAGCCCTCTAAGCCCCGACAACACATCTCTGAATCTTTGGAGGAAAGCATCAAAGATCCATTTTTAGCCCAAACAGTAGCAGCGCAGTCCAAAGACTTTCTGGTGAGTAATGAACACAAAACAAAATTATTCTTGAGTCACTAGCTATGTTTTCGTCCAAAACTGCAAATAAAATTTATGCGCAAAAAAGACATGTGAATAAAGCAGCGTTTCCATCCAACGAGTCAAAGAGAATAAAATTGTCACTTCCTGATTAACTGGCGCCAAATATCAACAGTAAAAACTGAATTTGCTGCGGTAGGAGAAGCTGCGTGAATCTTTTCTTTATTTAATAAATGACTTTCACCTCAGAAGACAATGCCGACACGCAATGAACACATGGTGGCGTTTGAAGGAGTGAGACGCGGAGCACAGACGCTCTTGACAGTTCTGGAGGTAATTAATAATATAATAACACTAATACTTATGGTTAAGGCGTTTTAGAATGACCAAAACAAAATTTCAGATGTTTTACAGTGTGCTCATCCTGCTGGTTTGTCCATTCACACACATTTTTATCATCACATGATCTCTTATAAGAAAATCACATGACTTTTTTTAATGCGCATACTGGATTTTGTTCGGTAAAAGTGTTTTCATCATAGTTTATGGGCATCTTTTCTTATCGAATAAAAAGTCCTACTCAGTTATGTGCATACATTTTTGATGCGCATTTTCAAAATGTATGCGCATCTTGCCGTTTCCATCAACTGATTTTTTTATGCGCATATCCAAAATGCGCATAAAAATAGGTGGATGGAAACATAGCTAGTGAGGTATAGTATGGATTCTTGGTTGACGAATAAACATTGTAGCAAGAATGCCTTACTTTTGGCTAGATCTCCATTACATTTCTCTGGAAATGCAAGTGATGGGTTTATTGCAGGGATTTGATTTGTTATAGGTGTTACAGGGGTAGGGGTTGGAGCAGCTGCGGCATCTAATGATGCCACATGGAGACCTTGCAGTATTTTGACAAGCTCCTCTGTCAGTGAAGGAGAAATGGTCCTGCCCAGCAGAGCCTGGCTTTTCTCTAGGTTTTTTTTTCCTTCACTTCTGTCAATTGGTGAAGTTTGTTCCTTACCACTGTTGCCACTGGCTTGCTTGGATTGGAACTAGTGGAGCTGTGCATTGGTGGAGATGCTTTGAGCAGTGACATTTGCATTACACTGAACTGAAATAAAAGTAACTTCAACTGTGACAACTGACCTGAAGCATTTTCAATATACCAGAACTACATCTATGTTAATCTATTTTGACACAATCTACATTGTGAAAAGTGATAGAGAAATAAAGATAAATTTAATTAAAGTTAATTGAGTCAGTTGACGCAGATGTAAAGCAAGCTGGTTGGATTGTGTAGGTAATTCTAATATGATCTGCATGACTGCTGGATCATTAGGGGGTGAAATGTTCTGTAATGCTAATGCTAATGTTTGTGCGAGGATCCATTTGCAGGTTTAATTAAATAACAATATGAACAACAACCAGTGATCTTAAACAGGCAGCTTATAATCATAAAACCATTAAACAGACAAAGGATCTGGGCAGGCAGCATAATATCTCTAATCCAAAAACAGGCAACAAGTTATGTCAGGCGGCAAACAATCCATCCAAGTGCAATGTAACAGTACAAAGATAAATGCTCAGAATTGATCACCATGGCAAATCAAGACTTTGCAATTGATGAGTGTATGTTTCTCAATACCAAGAATGGTGAGAATGGACTCTTGTTTTTGTAGAGACCGGTATTGTCAAGTAACTTCTAATGCTGTGTTCTTCCTGATGGTCACATTAACTTCATGCGTTTTAATGAAAAATGCACAAAATTCATGAAAACTTTTACCACATTCATACAATGGTTTATTGTTTTGTACTTATCAATATACATATCCAACATGAACAAAAGCCTTACAAAGATGCTTTGCACAATACAAATAAATTTTAGATTTAGATTTTAGTATGAATTTCAGCAAAGAAACCAAAAACCAACCAAATCCAAATTTACTTTCAAAATTAAATTTAAAATCTGTGGCAGATTTTCTTGTCGGGTTTCAGTGAGTAGATCCACGGCAACTCTGGCATCTATAACTTAAGGCCAGCTCACACTGTGCGATTTTTGTTTTATTATTATTATTATTATTATTTTATAATCCTTTATAATTTATAATCCATGTCACACTGTAAGATCTCAGCTGTCATAATGTTAGACTGAACGACAATGAAGATCCCCCGGAGTTCGTCGTCATCCTTCCGTGACACTTTCACTATCCCGTGTTCTGAAATGGTTCCTCACAGCAAACGTAAACAATCTGTAGCGGCAATTTTGCACACAGCGTGCCTCAATAATAAAACCAGGAAGACATTTTTTTTTTTGACATTTCCCCGCGGTCATTTGAATTGTCGCATGGATTGCGTCATCAGATTCGGCACACCTATTGGTTCTTTCATCATTATTGTCCTACGCTCTTGTTGAATTCATACACAAAAAAAATATATCAATCAACTGATCGACCAAGTGAGAAAATTTGTTTCTGCTACAAGATAATCGAATCAATCCTCCCTGTCATGTCAACCTTACAGTCTTGTTTTTTACAGAAAGAATAAAAAAAGTGTGTTTGATAATCACTAAATATTACTGTAGTACTGCATAGCTAAAATCAACAAGTATTTAAAATTATAAATTGTGCAATTAGCTGCAAATGGCTCAATTTTATTAATGCTGTTATCAGAATGTGCTTAAATGTAATTAAAGGGACAGTTTACCCAAAAATAAAAATTCTGCCATTTACTCACCTTGATTTGTTCAAAACCTATTTAAGTTTTTCTAATTTGAGAAAACACAAGAGAAAGATTGGGATCTCCAACTATTCTTCCAGCAGTAAGAGTAAGCATCTGAAAGTTTACTTTATTTTCCTATCCAAACATATGTCTTATGTCACTGTGAACAAAGCTATATTGAGGTACATCATTCAAGGACTTCATCCTTTCAGCACTGTTGATTTGCCATCATTCAAAAAGCTGATTAGTGCAATACAGTCTAGCAGTTCTGTCATTACAAGGCCAACTTTACACTTGAAGATAAAGATTACACATGAAACAGAAAGTGACTGCTGCCATGAGTTAAATTGGATGAGTTTCCACAAGGCATCCTGCTGTACTTGCAAAAGACTAATGGGTTATCATACTTTCGAGGTACTGGCCAGTGCTATAAATGATATCCACTCAGAGTATGAAATACTGTACATGACAACGTTGTTTGCACAACCACAGACAGTGGTTCCAAATTCCTGAAGGCTTTCAAAGTTTTTGATACTGAAAACAATGACATCGGGACTGATTCTGAAGGCTTTGTTAAGGAAAGTGACGGTGTGGAATTCCAAGATGCCACTCTACTCCTGAACCAAGATGATGGCTTTGAATTCCAGCTACCAAAACATCAAAAGTGTGCCTGTCACAGACTTAGCCCAGTCTCAAGTGTTGACGCCCAAAAATCTCTCTCAAATGAACATTACAAGAAACTCCACAGATCTGTCTATGGCAAGTGCCAAGCTTTATGGAATAAAAGAGGGCGAAGTAGCTCAAGCTGTTGAAGAAAAAAGGAGACTTCAGCTTTTAAGGCCAAACCGAATGCGCTGGAATCAAACTTTCATGGCTGTTGACCAAATCCTTCATATTTGCAAAACAGGAGAAGAATTCCATTTTCTTTTGTAAGGGTTTTTCCACTCTACGTATTGATGTAAACAATTTTGGTTCGTCATTGTTGTTGTATACTTTTTGATAATGCTGATTTCTCCTGTCCTGTAGGTTTAATCCAGCAGTAATGCTGTTCTTGACCGTGGGCCAACACAATGCGTCCAGTTGCAAAAAAATTAAACATCTTGCAAGCGGAAAGGAAAACACATCTAGGGTGGCTGCTGTTACCCTGCAAACATGCCCATGCAGGGCCCATGCTAGCCGTTTGTGGGTACTAGGGCTGTGCGATTAATCGAAATCGAATCGCAATTTGAAACATTGCGATTAGCTAATCGCAAGAGGCTGTGATTATTTAACTTCCCCCACCCAGAGCAAATGCGTGACTGCCATCTGTGTGTGACAGTCTTACTAGCCAATTAAGTGAGCACACTTTCGTTCTGCCCAATCAGAATTGCGCAACCAAACTATGCGGAACATCCACAATAAAAAAACAAACAAACAGGAAAGCACGAACAAGTGGGATGATGGCATCTGCCGCTTCAGAAGCATTAATATCAAAGAAAAACAGCACGTTGGTAATATGGGAATATCTTGGTTTCAAAGTCACAGACACAGAACAAAACCAGGTAATTTGTAAGAGCTGTCGCAGAATTGTTGCAACAGCACGAGGAAATACAACAACCAGCACCTAAAAAAGCACCACAGGCGGCTATATGAGGAGCGTCTTGCTAAAAAGTCAACTGAAAGTATTGCCAGTGACACTCAATCTAGTAGCAAGCAAAGTACAATTTCACAGTTGTTTGCTAATATATGTTGATATCTTTTCAGTTCCTTTTTTTAACTAACACTCCCTGCATTTTAGCAGTAAGAAGCTACAATACAGATTATTGAGCTGAACCTACAAAATTCAATCGCAAACCAAATCGAAATCGCTATCTGTCAAAAAATTCACAATTAGATATTTTCCCCAAATCACACAGCCCTTGTGGGTACTGTGGACTATGGCACCCGTTGATCAAAAAAAGCACTACTCAGTCACTGAAGCTCTGCAGATTGCCAAAACAGGTTCTAAATCATCTATTCTGCTTTTACTGGACCCGTTTTGATACAGTGAATTATCAGATTTTTCTGTCCACCCTTTCATCAATGGTCATTACTGGAATCCCACTCTGCTGGGTGGAGTCTTATCTTACCGGCAGATCATTCAGAGTTGCCTGGAGAGAAGAGGTATCCACAGCTCATCAGCTGGTCACAGGGGTTCCTCAGGGATCTGTTCTTGGTTCCCGTCTATTTTCTATGTACACCACATCACTGGGAAACATCATCCAATCACACAGGTCTATCTTTCATTCCATCCAGATGACCCCAATGGTAGCTGCAAGGATTTTGTACTGCCTGGAGTATATCTCGGTTTGGATGAAAAACCATCACCTACAGCTTAATCTGGCAAAAGAGAACTTTGTATTTTTTTTCTTTGTATAATTAGCACTTTTTGAGCACTTTGAGCACTTATCCCATTTCTGACATCCTTTCAAAAAAAAAAATATCTGTGCTATAAAATTTTTTTTTTTTAAATAAATGACAGATGTCGTATTTATTTATTTTTTCTCTCTGTGACACTTTTTCATATTGTGCATATTCCTATTGTGCTGACAGAGAAATGTTAAACTTATTGGCATATAAAAATAATAAAAAATATTTTTGTACAACCTACATTTTTTATTTCTCTTATATTTCTCTGTTTTAGTATAGTGGCTGGTGTAAATGTGAAAAACAAGATTTAAATATGCTTGAGTCAAGAAGAAAACTGTTCTAAATGCACAGCAGGTGAACAAAGAGTGAATAAATAGTGGGCTACTAACAGCTGCCAAACCTTTCTGGATTGTGGAGTTTTCTTTGAATGGACTAACCTTTCCTTTATTAACGCTGTTTTCGATTGTAAATACACTGGTGGACCATCACTTCAGGACTTTTACAGTTTCTTGATTTTTTTTTTTTAACTGTTTTTAGGGTATGGTGCATTGAACTGTATGCTTTCAACAGAGTCAACTGTTTGAGAATACACCTTTCCTACTACAGATATTTTTGTGTCATTTTTTAACACTTACAAACCAATCACAGAACTAAAATCTAACCTATTTTAAACTTTGTTACCTGCTGTTGAGGCTGAACCCCAGATAGCAGAACTTTATTGAATCAACAGTCAAAAGGTTGAAATTTCAACATTGAATTTTCATCAGCTTTACAATGAAATCTTTCAATGATAGAAACAGATTAAAAAAAAAAACTGACACACTGATGAAGTATTACTTATTGGGCCAAAATCCTGTACACAGCAGATCACACAACTCGACCTGCAATTAGAGGGATACAAAGTTAGTATTAGCTCTACTGTAAAATATCTGGGTGTTATATTAGACAGCAATTTAACTTTTGAAAATATCTCCCGTGTCACAAAAGCCACCTTCTTTCATCTGAGAAATATCGCTAAGTTACGAAGCATGCTATCCATCTCAGATGCAGAAAAGCTAGTTCAAGCTTTTATGACTTCTAGGCTAGATTACTGTAATGCTCTGTTCGCTGGTTGCCCAGCATCCTCTATTAATAAACTTTAGTTAGTGCAAAATGCAGCTGCCAGAGTTCTTACCAGGTCTAGAAAATATGATCATATCACCCCAATTTTATCCTCCTTACACTGGCTGCCTGTTAAGTTCCGTATTGATTATAATATATTGCTTCTTACCTATAAAGCTTTAAATAATCTAGCTCCGGTTTATCTAACAACCTTCTGTCTCGCTACAATCCAACCCGCTCTTTAAGATCTCAAAGCTTCTGGTAGTACCCAGAATAGCAAAGTCCACTAAAGGAGGTCAGGCCTTCTCATTTATGGCCCCTAAACTCTGGAATAGCCTTCCTGATAATGTCCAAGGCTCCGACACACTCTCTCAATTCAAAACTAGATTAAAGACCTATCTTTTTAGCAAAGCATACACACAATGCATCACATAACGGCATGATGCATGAGTGTGCTCGATGCAGGTGAGTGGGCTTGACAGCCACCTGTAGGATACACTCCTCCTGTCTTAATGCACCAGACATTTTGTTAGAAACACTCCTTTGCTTTACATGTTTGTTTATATAACTGATATTTTTCTTTATAGCACTTCTTTATTTTGATATTTAATATATTTTGTTTAAACACACTATGAACAGCAGCTATGCTAATTGTTTTCTTTGTTCTCTATTTCCACCTGGGGATACTCATCCCGAGGCCTCTAGAGATGTGCAGCACCATTGATGTGATCCAAGTCCCTTGAAGAGATGATGCCAACCATAGAGAACTTCTAGAGGTCTCCATAACCCTGGACCAGGCCGTATTATGAGCAGATGCTGTGGCGGTCATGAAGGAGTGGAGAGCATGAGACTGATTCCTGAAAGATCCAGTGACAGATGAGTCTCTGCACTGATCTTGTGGGAGAGCCTGTACACCCGCCGGTGACCTACTCACACCAGCAGCTTCTCCACGATGAAGGTACAGCATTCTCCAGCCCCTGGCACCTAGACTGCAGCTCTGCACAAGAAGTTTGGCCAGAGGAGAAATGGTCGTGCCCAACCGAGCCTGGTCTCTCTCAATTTTTTTTTCCTTCATTTTCATCAATTGGTGAAGTTTTGTTCCTCGCCACTGGCTTGCTTGGTTTGGGACTTGTGGAGCTGTGCGTCGATGGATTTGTTCTTCAGTGTTTGGACTTTCAGCAGTAAAAATTAAACCACACTGAGCTGAACTAAATTGAACTTTAACTCTGAAACTGCACTGACACAGTTTCGGTTTCATTTTACTAGAACTTCTATGTTAAGCTACTTTGACACAATCTACATTGTAAAAGCGCTACAGAAATAAAGATCAGATTGAATTGAATGAAGTTAATGAGATCATTAAGTGATTAACTGAGTTTTGAGTATTGATGATAAACACATGCTGTTAACAAGCAGAATCACTGTGTTGGTCTAGTTAGGGCTGCCCATGCAGGTCCAGTGTGGGTCTAGTGAGGCTTCCTTAGGGCTAGGTGAGGGCTGCCCATGTGTGGCCAGCACTAAGGGGCCCTTTGCCAGTGAGTAAACTCTCAATGTCCCTGCACAGGCAGCCTACTGGGGGTCTTATGCTAGCCCTAAGTGGGCCCATTAAGGACCAGCACAGGCTTGTTTGCAGGGATGTCAGTGCATACAGTAATCCATTTCTCTGCCTTGACCCATCTGACTGACCTTAAGAGCGGCACTTGCATCAGATCTGAGGCAAGATTTGTTAAGGTAATAGTTATAATGAAAAAATAAGATTGTGGGTTGCTTAAAACCTGTTCAAAAGATTGAAAAATTTTAAAGGGAAATAAATTGGCATTTATCTAACTCACAGAACCAACAAGAACACAAGTTTTGCCCTTTCGTTTGGGAAGCAGCAAGTGATGGCATAGGGTGCACAGTGGAAGTCCAGTCAAGCACAGTGTGTGTCGCTGTTTCAGACATCGCTATCAATTAGTCAAATCTAACAGATGTTGCACGGGAGCAGGCCAAAACTTCTTCATAAAAAAAAAATGTCCAGCACAGATCCAGTCTGAACACTTTTTAATTTTCTCATTTTATTAAAAAAAAAAGTGTCAGACTAAGTTTCTCTGGGCTTGGTGACCACTGGCTTGCTTGGTTTGGGACTTGTGGAGCTGCGCATCGGTGGATTTGCTTTTCAGTGTTTGGGATTTCAACATTTACATTACACAGAACTGAACTAAACTGAACTTTAACTGTGAAAACTGGATTGAAGAAGTTTCAATTTACAAGAACTGTATCTACGTTAAAGTGCTTTGATACAATCTAGATTGTAAAAGCGCTATAGAAATAAAGATTAATTGAACCTGTTACTGTATGTACATGATATGTTTATTCAAATCTGTGGCAGTTTATTGAGTAAAGAGTTTCAACTCTCTATAAATAGCAAGTTCATTAAAAACTGCAGTGGGCTGCAAAAACATACATCTTTGGTTTAGGGGTAGTGAGTTTTAAAAAAAGGCTGGGAACCACTGATGTATAGTATTCATGCAGCAGGTTTTAATTGTCCCTTAGTGTTTCTTGAAACAAATTTCCCATATCTTATGTGGCTTGAAAATGCTATCAGAATTTACGCTAAAATAAGGAATTTGCATGTTTGTTTTTTTTGATTATTGCATGTAAATCTAGTTAATCTCATAACCTGTAAGATTTGTTCCCAGAAACCCCTCAACTAAACTTTTCTATGTCTCCTCACCTTGCTTGTAGGCATGGACTTCATCCGACTGCATTTTAGAGCCATTGGACTAAAATAAGGAATAGCCCAACAGTTCATCTGATGAAGACTTTTCGCTGCTTTGAAGCCGACAACACATGAAGCCAGCAAACAACTAGATGGATATCCGGCATGTGTTTCAGACACCAGGGAGTCGCTCACATTCTCTGCTGTTTGCTGCCTTTCCTGTCAAGACTAATGCACATCTTCCTTCATCAGCTGCCTGTGAGAGGCTCTTCAGCACTTCAGGATTGCTCTTCAGCCCCAAAAGAGCTAGTCTTGACTGCCACAGTTTTGAAAATCAGCTTCTGTTTAAGCTAAATCGGATGTTTTACAACTTTGAGTAGCATATACACAGTTGTATGTTGGTTTTAGGCATGTCTTGCAGTTTAATAGTTAAATGCAATCAAGTACAACCAGTTTTAAACTAGGATAAAACATTTTATGTGGTTCATTCATTTTGAGATTAAAAGCTTAAACAAGAATCTCTAGTTTTACTTTTACTTTTAAAGTACTCAATTACAGTTTTAATGTGGTACTTTTTTACTCTCACTCAAGTATATGTATATATGTACTTTCACTTGAGTAACATTTTTTATTAATTTTTGCACCAATGGGGATGCCTAATGTCTGTTTGACACAACATCAAACATGACAAACAGAAGAGGGTGTTTTGAAATACTTGTTCCCTGATGGAGAGAATAAAAACGTGTCCCTCATGCCAGGAATCATCAGTGATGTGTATGGAACATGTTCTTGGCTCCTCAGCAAAAACATGAATGAGTGAATCCCAATTTCCTTATATACTCGGATATCTGAGAAAAGCTTTTCCTGCAAATTTAACTCACATAAGTCCATTGGCATGTTTTGTATTGCATTAGGGGTGACTCGGATGCCCGAGACCAATCCCAGTGAGCAACACAAAATCTCTGTTCCCTTTATCATTTAATGAGAGATGCAATAGTAAGAGACATTTGTGTCTAGTAGTTGTTTTTTATGAATCTAACCCAGTGCTCTTGAGGATAATAGAGTCCTGAACCATATGGTAGCAGATGAATGCTGTTATTAGAGAGCATTTAACAGCCCTGTATGTCATTTGTTCAAAATAATTAAATACACATAGTATGTATTTAATCCCAATCCCAATTTTATTTTTTACCCCTACCCTTGGGCCTTAAAACAGAGTGTGAAGGGGAAGGGCTTCAAATTTTACGCCTAAGAAATGGAGCAGCACTACAACACCTGCACACGTCATCATATGTTGTCGCAAGCTCTTACTTCATATGAGATCAACAATGGCGCCTGCTGTAGTTATTCCATTTGCATTATTTTTGGTATTTTTCTTCAGGAAATTACCAAAGGCAACGATATCATGTTATCTTAACGATATAATGTGGCAATAAGCTCGTAACTGTACTGTGCATTTACACCGTGGCCATATTAATCTATGTAAACACAAGAAAACAACATTAACGTTATATCAGACACTGTAAAAAGGTAATTCCCAGCCACTAGACTTTTTGACAGGGTATTCGAGTGACCGATGTGAAAGTATGTTATGGGACTGCTATACAGTAGTTATTATTATAGATAGTGAAATTTGGATTTTTTTATTGTTTTTTTAAAGCATGATCGTAAAACACAAACGCCGTTATGAATGTATTACAACATATGCTTGTTTGTATTAAAAATTATGAATAATAAAAAAAAAAATGCTTAAATTTGTGCATCTCCTGACTCACGTGTTCAGCCATGTTGCCCGTGTAGCTGGGAAAGTTTCGTACCCCTTGGTTTCTAATGTGGTCTTTGAAAATCTCTGTTTCAAGGGCTATCTAGCCCTTCCCCTTAGCCCTACACCTTCAAGCTAAAGAGAATCGGGACACCCCTACACCTTCATGTGAGTGCGCAAAACGAGGGGTAAGGGGAAGGGCTAAGGGGCAGAATTGGGATTGGGCCAGTATAAATCAGCCATTTCCTTGAATTTGGATCAATAAAACTTTTAAGACACTCCTGTGTATTACTATGTATTTTATTGAGGCACTTTTTTTTAAATGGGAAAAAAAGCATATATGAATGCAAGTTTCATCAATGGACTGTCTTTTTTATTCTGATGTCTTATTTTTATAATGTAGAGACAGTAGAAAACCAATGTCTCCAAATGTGTAGTCAGGGGCATGGGAAGATAGCATCTGTCTGAGCTGAAGCTTGTTAAATCGGTCTCTCTTTCGTGTAGCACAGCTCTGTAGTGTCTGCTAGAAACCATGTGAGTCTCCATGGATCCAGTTGATTTGCTTCCCAACTCACCTTAAAATAACTTCCTGCCCACATACTACGCTTCACATGCCTTTCGCTGTTGTTTCAGGATCATGAAATGGAACTTTGTATGTGCAGGCCGCAGGGCTTCAGGTACCATATGCCTGTATTTTTTTTTATGGTGATATTTACAGATGGATGTACTATGAACATTATATAGAGGTTGTATTAACTATGAACAGAGATTTACAATAGATTCATATATGTACAGGTTTCTATTAATAATCAAAAGGTATGCAGATAGAAATGAACATAATTACAAATGTATATGTACAGTGGGTATGTAAAATTCAAGATGACAGTGCAATGTAGTGTGATGAACGTGCAATTTTAATTGTGCAAATATTAATAAATAATGCAGTGTTTATGGGGAGTGTAAGTTATGAGGAGAGTGTGGGGGTGTATCAGGGGGGGCAAAAGAATCAGTTGGGGACAGAGTTCAAAAGGGAGAGCTCTATGGGGAAAAAGCTGTTCCTCAGTCTGCTGGTTTTTGTCTGGGGGAACCTGAACCTGAAGCGCCTACCGGAAGGCAAGATAGAAAACAGTCTGTGAGCAGGGGACGGCACTACTGAACAAACCAGTGAACAACCACATTGTAAAACATCTGAAATGTTATTTGGTCATTCTAAAATCCCATAGCCAAAGTCCATTATCAAGGTGGATCAGTATTATTACCTGCCAGAACTTGAGTCTTGAGTGGCTGTGCTCCCAAAGAGCAGCCCCGTGCCTTCAAAAGCCACCGCGCATTCATAGCATTCATCTTCTGAGGTAATTTATTATATAAGGAAAAAGTCCCCCAGTGGCTTCTCCTGCAAATTAAATTTTACTTTTTGATATTTGGTGCCAGTTCTATCAGTAACGGTTTTGTTCTCTTTGACTCTGAAATGGTGCTTTGTTCTCAAATATTTTATGCAATTTTCTAGTTTTGCACATCAATCAAATTTGCATTACGATTGGAAACAGCTATTGTTGAAGAGTATTCACTGAAGCGCAGCTCCACCAAATAGACAATTCTCCACAAATGGAGAATAAAGCCGGAAACCAGGCTAAGTCAGGGGACCAATTCTCCTCTGGCCAAACAAATAAAGAGGCAAAGCTTCAGTCTTGAAAAACGGTCTCTGGCTTTGAGCACAATGAGTGTCTGCCACGGTAAAGGTGCAAGTACAAGTAGGTCTCGGGTGAGTGTTCAGGCTGGCCAAAGGGATCAATTTAGAGACTTGTCCATCACTGAGGTCTTTGCTGGCATCAGTCTTGAGCTCGACTCATCGATGTGGGGCTGTGTTGAGCTCACAAATCTTAAATTTTTGATTGACGACTTTTGTTTTTGAGAAGCTGCCTTTGTTATGGTCACAACACTTGAGATTTTGTTTTTTAATTTAAAATAACCATTTTGCAATAGAAACTGAAGTTCTGTGCAGTTCTGAATAATTCAGCGTCATCCATTAAGCCCTGCAATACTGAGGAATAGTTCTCTACAATCTGTTTTTTTTAAATAATAATATTAATAATTATACAATATAAATATACATTTGATTACCCCTATAATGGTTCATAGCATTGTGAATGCATAATTGCGCCTATATGCGAGAAAAAAAAAAATCATTCAACAGTATGAAATTGAGAAAATCTAGAGCACCCACAGACATCAGAAGTGTTCACAAGACTTTTTTCTCATAAAATAGGTGTTTGTATCTACATATAGCTTGGAAAAAAAAAAAAGTCAAATTAGATGCAGTTTGTATAGTTTGATCTACAGTAATAGCTGAAAGAGCTAATCAGAGGATACTGTGGGTCACTAAATATCCTTCAAAACACTTAAAACTTAAATTTGTTGTATTAATAAACTAGATCTAATTAAAAATAAATACATAAATGACTGAAGCGTGTATTACAGAAACTAACCGAAAACGTTCACCTCACTTTAACTGTGAGGAAAATAATGTAAACACAGTTGTAAACAAACACTTCACACTACAACCAGTATTATATTCAATTCAATTCATCATTATTTCTATAGCACTTTTACAATGTAGATTGTCAAAGCAGCTTAACATAGTTCTAGTAAACTGAAACTGTCAGTCCAGTTTTCATAGTTGAAGTTCAGTTTAGTTCAGTGTAGTTTAAATTTCACTAATGAAAGTCCAAACACTGAAGATATGTCTGTATGTGGTGCCTGATGTGGCATCTTAGGCTGAGATTAATGGAGAAAATAACCAGTGAACTACCTGAGGACTCTGAAGATGAGAGATGAGATGAGCTAACGTAACCTGCATAGACTGGAGACCCAGATAAACAATTAATGAACCTTTAATGTCCCTTATAATTTCAATATTTTTAAATTATATTAATAGACATTATAGTTTTGTCTTGTTCAAGGTGCCATCGTTTGCGAATTATGTTAACTATATTCAAATTAACCAAACTTCCAATCACTATACTTGTAGGCTATAGCTTCAATCTATTTTTTTGTTTGATTTCATTTTGAGTTACACTCACATCCTAAAAGCATCCCTCATCATATGTAAAACGGAGGGGCTCGTGGATGTATTATTTTAGGGTGTGAAACACAATAGGCAGTCGGTCACAACTGAATGAGTTGGTTTCCTAATTGAAGAGAGGCACTCAGGACATTTGGTTGTGATTTTGATTTACTGAAGGACTTTGTAGGTATACATATGGGGGCTAGATGTGTGGTTTTTCAATGTACACACACTAACACAGTATACCATAAGTGATTCTCTTGTCCTTTCTCAGAGTGAGTTAGATAGCAGCCATGTTATCCGCCATTACCTGTCTTGTACCATCACTATCAACAAGTTCTTTGCTCCGCCCACTCCAAGGACACTGCGTTACATCCTACACTATGATTGGATAGTGTCATCCGGGCCTTAGACATAAGCGATCCTTTTGCACATGCATGTTGCATACCTTTATTTCTGCTTCTGTCTGAAATCACTATGTCATTTTTCCAGAAATTATTCACTATTTCCAGGGCCGGCCCTAGGAATAGGAGAAAAAAACAGCTATATATTTTTTTTACTTACACATACTACTTCAACACTGTGAGTTTATAATATTACAAAAAAGGATTGTTTCACAAAAACAAAACTATTTTATTGCTCTTCCAACTAACCAAAGTTCTGTGCATGATAAATCTTCCCCATGTTCCTCCCGAGGAACAAAATGCAGAATAAAGCTCTTCTGTCTTATTCAGAAACACATTCAGAAAATTTATGGTTAGGGTTCCTGCAGTCTTGGCCTGGCCCTGGTGATGTGGTTAAATCTTATATATATAAATGTTTGAATGCAATGTTTATTGCTGGAATGGGCAAACTGGCCAGCGCCTGCCCTGACTATTTCTGTGGGGAATGCACACATTGATTGGTAAGTGCAAAGTTTGTAGGACATAGAGAAATGGGACAGGGTTTGCAAAGGGTCAGTTGAGGCCTTCTGAACACCAACCACAACAGTCCCATTCTATGTACCAGGGGTATAGATTTTCAAGCAGCCTGGGTCTGAAAAATATTTCCTGATGTTGCCCATCAACTCCTTGTCCCAACAAAAATTGTCAGTACTAGTCCAAGTCCAGACCTGGTATCATGGTCCACTATTGTCCACAAAGCTTCTTGATATTTGGACTAGAAACAAGACAAAAAAAATCAAAGTAAGAAAAGCATTTAGGCAATTGCCTTGCGACCTGAATATCCCTCACCCCAGCAAACATGCTTGTGAAGGTCCCATGCTGGCTTTTTGTGAGCAGAGTGGGCTACAGCCAGCCCACAACAAAACTAAACAAGCCCAGTGCGGGCTAGCCCATTCTGCCCCAGAGCAGCCTGCCTAAACAAGGCCCTTGAGAGTTTGCTCAATGGCAAAACGTTGGCCTATTTGTGTTTACCCTGCATGGGCAGTCCTCACCTAACTTCCAGGCTGCCCTTACACTGGCCCTGCATGGTTAGCTCCCAGGAACCCCTCACTAGACTCACCCTGGTCCTGGATGGGAAGATTGAAAATGTAACATTTGAAATAGTCCCTTCAATGATTTGTGTGTATTGAAAGATTTGTATATGTATGAATGTATCGATCTGGAATTTATACTGTCCACAAATCATTTCATGGTACCATTATACATCTGCAAGTGCAAAATAAAATATGGGGAGAAATCAACATGTTTCCTGTTAATCCAGTGCCACGTTAATATGGAGTTGGCATGAAGTGGTTCAAAGGCATATGAATGTGTACACATTAAATCATTAACATACTCTTCATCTTATGCTTCCACTCTTGTGCTTAGTGAAAATAAATTTACTGAGATGGTGAAAGTGGTTTGGTGAGGATAAAAAGAAGGTTTGAACTGATCTGCAAAACCTTGCCAACAGCAACCATGTGGACCTCTGTCTGTGCACTGTAAAATTGGATCCTCTCAGTCAGTGAAAATCATCTCCATATATGAGCCTACAGTTTCATATTATAGTCGACTGGGAAGAGTCATGGTGTCGTATGACACACAAAAAAAAAAATCATAGCACTGTCCTTGTCAAAATGAAAAAAAATATCATTCATATGCAAATATATAAACTTATTCCCGATAAACCATGCACTGTTTAAACAGGTGTGGAGCACTGAGAAAGTGGAATTCCTATCATTAGCAGGGCATGAAAACAGATGGAATGAAGCTGATTAGGGTGATTTACCATATTCGCCAAAAGATAGTCAAAAGTTGAAAGTCATGGTCCAGTATATTCTGATAAACAAAAAGTTACCTGCTGTTCTTCCTGAACATTTTTAGCTTCCATCAGTGGAAAAGGAATACCCAAGGCATATAATTGATTGATCACATTTTTTTTGTTGAATCTGAATTTCCAGATGTGTCTATCTACTGTCAGGCATCAATGTGGAACCTACTTCCGGTACCAGGAATGGAAAAACAGCATACACAATTTTAAAGATCTATTACTCATTGACCTCCCTTTATGTATAACCATACAAAATATCCTAGGTAGTTTTGGGTGATACAGCTAAAATTTACAGTGCATTTAGGTTTTCATTATTATGTTTCTCTTTTAGGGTGCGTGTTCAGAAATACTAGCTGAGCATTTTTTTTGGTTGTTGTCAATGGAAGCAACACACTTTTAAAACGCTGGGTGTGTAGCTGAGCACTTGGACAGTTGAAGAAACCCTCGCAGATTAGGGTTTTTCTGTAATATCTTTGCGTTTCTGCAATGGAAAAAGATCTTTGGTGGGCATGCACCCTTAAGGCTGATTTATACTTCTGCGTCAAATGCACGAGTATGCTCCAGCGCAGCCTACGCGTGGTCGCATAGCCCTCGCTGATGCGCACCTCTCAAAAAAAAATTTAACTACACATCGCAACGACACGTAGGGCAAGCTCTGTGATTGGTCGGCTTGGTATCGCTGTCGAGTGTGGGGGGAGGTGAGAGCCACGCGAGCCAGATGGAGCGAGTGTTTACAAGTGTGGAGTCCCATGAAGGAGGTCCAGATGGAAACTGTTGTTTTGTGTTTACCTCATGATTAAAGTTGTTGCACGTCCGCTGGTTCCCGCCTCAAAATGAGCGAGTTTGAGCCACTTGCACATTAAGGTAGCGTTCAGAAAAAACAAAACACCAGCGAAGAAACTCGACACAGAGGAACATAAACACCTACTGTCAGCTAGCGTTTTGGAAGTGTTATTGCAGAGCAACACAAACAGCGCGCAGAAGTATAAATGCACGGCTACGCGCATTGCATGCGCCGTGGGTCACGCCGATCACTTGACAGAGAAGTACAAACCAGGCTTTAGGGTCTATACTGCTGTCAGCAGAGTGGTTGAGTATTTGGAAAGCACTACAGGAGTACAGTTTCCCCCAGCTGATAGATATTTTTGCTTATTTAGCTCTTATTATTTATCTGCATTCCTGTGTGAACTGTGGGGACAATCCACCAGTTGTCATCATGGATCTCCATTAAAAGAGGGCCTTCCATTTGTCAGGTAAGTACGCTTTCGTTGAATTGAGTGAAGTTAACATCTAGTATTAATTTTCACCCTGAGTACAATTATAATTTCTACACAGGTTTGAGTTTGGTTTCATTTATTTACATTATTTCCTTACCAAGTGACCTTGCACAGCATAGAGGAGTTGCTATGAGAGGTTGATATGCACAGTTTTTGGGAGGCACTTTCATCGGAGAAGATTGGTAGACGATATGTAACAATTAACTTAAGCCAGGCAAACAATTCGTCTTTGTTACATTTTGTAATGACTGCAGATTTTTGAAAACATTGAAAACTCCTCATATATTTCATTTGTTGAATTAGATTAGGAAATTATGTAAGGAGTGTGGGTATGATTTGACTGGATCACAAACTGACCTCCTGAGTTAGTCCTGTGAAATGGCAGGGCAGACATTCATTCATTCATTCATTTTCCTTCGGCTTAGTCCCTTTATTCATCAGGGGTCGCCACAGTGAAATGAACCGCCAACTTATCCAGCATATGTTTTACACAGCAGATGCCCTTCCAGCTGCAACCCCATACTGGGAAACACCCATACACTCTCACACACATAAAATACGGCCAATTTAGTTGAACCAATTCACCTATAGCGCATGTCTTGGACTGTGGGGGAAATCGGAGCACCCGGAGGAAATCCACATGAACATGGGGAGAACATGCAAACTCCACACATAAATGCCAACTAATCCAGCCTGCACTCGAACCAGCGACCTTCTTGCTGTGAGGCGATAGTGCTAACCACTGAGCCACCGTGTCACCCCTGCCCATATTTCATCAGGAATAAATGTTCTTTGGCCTCTTCCTCCTACTCATCCTCTTTTTATTTTCTTATTTAAGATTCTGATGTGTGTGTGTGTCATCAGTTTTGTTGCAGAGTGTTAAGACATGCATTATTGTGTGTTGATTGTGTTCAATTGTGAGAACGTGGTTAAACTTGTTCAAAATTGGGGCTTTTTGTTTAGAGTTTTGCAGAAAATTGGAAGTTGTGTGAAAACGGGAATTATGTTTAGAGTTTTGAGAAATGTATGAATGTTTTGAGAACTATATTAATGGCTTGGAAAATTAGGCCAACTGAATCAGTAATAGTATGTTAGCAATGGAGAAAAATGATATTACAATAAAATAACAACAAAACAAATTGTAAGAACAATGACAGTAGTGACATATACATGGAAACCTTTTAGCAATATGGGTAAATGGAAAACATTCACTGCAATTTATAACAACTTATTACTTTGTTGAATCATCTGTTATATCAACACCTGAAATGTAATAATTTAGTTTCAGTTAAAATTCTGAAAATTTCTTTACAGCATGCAAGAAATGATTCTTATTTTGTGAGAAAGCCCTAAATAGTTATTCATGTTGATATATTTGTTAAATGTCTGTTTATTATAATATAAGACAATTCATTACATTGTTGAAAAAAAATAGAATAGATACACTAGCAGGTAAAAAAAAAAAAAAAAACTACATTTTATTTTTTTAAATATTAGTTAATAAAATATTAAATTATACTTCACTGTACATTTTTTAAGCTCTATTGACCTCCTTGTATAAAATAGTTTCACATGATGTCTGTTACATTTAGCACATGGCTATCACTGTCAGCTATCTTCTATTAATGATGTCATCATGCAACAATTATTTGCAATGCAAGATTGTAACCACTGTTACTATATTTACTACACTGAGCCCAAAGGTGGAGCTTCACCAGTAGACTCACTGAGCCCAGAGGTGGAGCTGCACCAGGGGACCCACTTAGCCCATAGGTGGAGCTGTAAATAGCAGTTGTAGTTGCAAGCAAGTCTAGAGAGGAAACAAGTTGAGAGAGGAAAATAAGGAGCAGAAGGTAAGATCATGAAATACTCATTTATAAAATTACTTTCTCTGTTTTTTCATGAATGAATTATGGAAAACATTATCTAGATTTTTTTTTTTTTTTTTTTTTTTTTTTTTTCTTCTCACTGTTTACATGTGGACACGCAACAAAGTAGTAAAACCGGACATAAAGCCACAGCTGACAATATGGAATTTTGTGTTCTTAATGACGTGATGCTATTTATATAATCTCCGTTTTAACAATGATATTAACAATATAATAAAAAAAAAATAAAAAAAACATAAGCCCTAAATAGTTATTCATGTTGATATATTGCTAAATGTCTGTTTATTATGAGACAATTCATTACATTGTTGATAAAATAGAATAGACATACTAGCAGGTTACAGAATCAGACTTGTAATGCAATCTGACTGCACGGTTCCATTATGTCCACATACCTTGTCAGTTGGTTTTTGGTGAATAAAAAACTAATTTTACTCTAAAATATCAATTGTACAAATTTATTCTAAATCATCAAACTTCAATCTACTACAGTCGTGGCCAAAAGTTTTGAGAATTACATAAATATTGGAAAAATTGCTGCTTAAGTTTTTATAATAGCAATTTGCATATACTCCAGAATGTTATGAAAAGTGATCAGATGAATTGCATAGTCCTTCTTTGCCATGAAAATTAACTTAATCCTGAAAAAAATCTCAGCAATCGTCTTGTTAACTCAGGTGAGAATGTTGACGAGCACAAGGCTGGAGATCATTATGTCAGGCTGATTGGGTTAGAATGGCAGACTTGACATGTTAAAAGGAGGGTGATGCTTGAAATCATTGTTCTTCCATTGTTAACTATGGTGACCTGCAAAGAAACGCGTGCAGCCATCATTGCATTGCATAAAAATGGCTTCACAGGCAAAGATATTGTGGTTACTGAGATTGCACCTAAATCAACAATTTATAGGATCATCAAGAACTTCAAGGAAAGAGGTTCAATTCTTGTTAAGGCTTCAGGGCGTCCAAGAAAGTCCAGCAAGCGCCAGGATCGTCTCCTAAAGAGGATTCAGCTGCGGAATTGGAGTGCCACCAGTGCAAAGCTTGCTCAGGAATGGCAGCAGGCAGGTGTGAGCGCATCTGCACGCACAGTGAGGCGAAGACTTTTGGAAGATGGCCTGGTGTCAAGAAGGGCAGCAAAGAAGCCACTTCTCTCCAAAAAAAAACATCAGGGACAGATTGATCTTCTGCAAAAAGTATGGCGAATGGACTGCTGAGGACTGGGGCAAGAGGTCATATTCTCAGATGAAGCCCCTTTCTGATTGTTTGGGACATCTGGAAAAAGGCTTGTCCAGAGAAGAAAAGGTGAGCGCTACCATCAGTCCTGTGTCATGCCAACAGTAAAGCATCCTGAGACCATTCATGTGTGTGGGGTTGCTTCTCATCCAAGGGGGTGGGCTCACTCACAATTTTGCCCAAAAACACAGCCATGAATAAAGAATGGTACCAAAACACCCTCCAACAGCAACTTCTTTCAACAATCCAACAACAGTTTGGTGATGAACAATGCATTTTCCAGCACTATGGAGCACCGTGCCATAAGGCAAAAGTGATAGCGAAGTGGCTCAGGGACCAAAACATTAAAATTTTGCGTCCATGGCCTGGAAACTCCCCAGACCTTAATCCCATTGAGAACTTGTGGTCAATCCTCAAGAGGCAGGTGGACAAACAAAAACCCACTAATTCTGACAAACTCCAAGAAGTGATTATGAAAGAATGGGTTGCTATCAGTCAGGATTTGGCCCAGAAGTTGATTGAGAGCTTGCCCAGTCAAATTGCAGAGGTCCTGAAAAAGAAGGGCCAACACTGCAAATACTGACTCTTTGCGTAAATGTCATGTAATTGTCGATAAAAACCTTTGAAATGTATGAAGTGCTTGTAATTATATTTCAGTACGTCACAGAAACAAAGATCTAAAAGCAGTTTAGCAGAAAACTTTGTGAAAACTAATATTTGTGTCACTCAAAACTTTTGGACATGACTGTATATACAGTTGAGGTCAGAATTATTAGCCGTCCTTTTAAATTATTATTATTATTTTTTTTCCAATTTCTGTTTGACAGAGAAAAAAAAAATTCAGCACATTTCTAAAAATAATTAGTTTAATAACTACTTTGTTATTAAGATTCTAGTATCCATCTGTGCAATTTAAAGGCTTTACTGTGTTAATTAGGTTAACTAGCCAAGTCAGGGTAATTAGGCAAGTCATTGTATAACAATTGTTTGTTCTGTAGCCAATCATTGTTTAAGGAGGCTAATAATATTGACCTTAAAATGTTTTTTTTTTTTTTTTTTTTAATTAAAAACTGCTTTCATTCTAAGTGAAATAAAACAAATTTCACTTTCTTCAGAAAAAAACATTGGAAAATAAATAAATATCTGACGTCAGAATTATTAGCCCCTCTTCAATTTTTTTTTCTCTTTTAAATATTTCCCAAATTATGTGTAACAGACCAAGGAAATGTTCACAGTATTTTCGATAATATTTTTATTCTGGTGAAAGTCTTTATAAGGAAGACTCTGAGAATTGTGGATCCATTTGCAAGCTTTTGTTTGAACACAGCAGGATGACACAAATAATCAGATAGCCATATTCTATGTAGCGTGAATTAGTGAGTTGATGAACAGCAACAGTCCAGGCAGTAGTCAGGATATACCTAAGATACTTACAGATGAGATACCAGGCCATGTTCAGGGCAGGCAGCATACGGTCATCAATGGTGATACAGGCTTTGGTCAGGGCAGGCAGCATACAATCAACAAACGAAGAATCAGGCTTTTAGCAACGGGATAACAGTCAGGAACTACAAGAACCACTCAGAAATGTTTGCAAACAACGCTTTGCACTGAGTCGCTGATCTGAGCCAATATTTAAGCACATGGGTGATTGCTATCAGGTGCCAAGTAATCAGTGCCAGGCACGGGTTAATATTCAGGAGATGAGGGCCTCTGCTGGTCGGTGAGGGGATATAATGGGACCGAACTGGAGACAGTCTTATATGTTTTATTTCCGCTGAAATAAAATCAGTATTTTATTTAGTTTTTTTTTTTTTTAAACCATGTTAAGGTCAAAATTATTAGCCCCCTTAAGCTATATATATTTTTTCGATTGTCTACAGAACAAACCATCCTTATACAATGATTTGCCTAATTACCCTAACTTGCCTAATTAAATTAACCTAGTTAAGCCTTTACATTACCCTTTAAGCTGAATACTAGTGTCTTAAAAAAGTCTAGTCAACTTTTATGTACTGTCATCATGGCAAAAGATAAAAGAAATCAGTTATTAGAAATGAGTTATTAAAACTATTATGTATAAAATCTTCTTTCCGTTAAACAGAAATTAGGGAAAAAATAAACAGGGAGGCTAATAAATCAGGGGGGCTAATAATTCTGACTTCAACCGTATATATACAGTGAGTGTATGGGTGTTTCCTACTGCTAGGTTGCTGCTGGACGGGCATCCGCAAAATCAAATGCTGGATAAGTTGGCGGTTCATTTCGCTGTGGCGACCCCTGATAAATAAAGGGACTAAGCCAAAGGAATATATATACAGTTGCAATCAGAATTATTAAACCCCCTGAATTATTAGCCCCCGTTTATTTTTTTTCCCAATTTCTGTTTAACGGAGAGAAGATTTTTTCAACACATTTCTAAACATAATAGTTTTAATAACTCATTTCTAATAACTGATTTATTTTGTCTTTGCCATGATCACAGTACATAATATTTTACTAGATATTTTTTAAGACACTTCAATACAGCTTAAAGTGACATTTAAAGGCTTAACTAGGTTAATTAGGTTAACTAGGCAGGATAGGGTAATTACGCAAGTTATTGTGTAATGATGGTTTGTTCTGTAGACTATCAAAAAAATATATAACTTAAAGGGGCTAATAATTTTGACCTTAAAATGTTTTTGTTTTGTTTTTATTAAAAAAAAAATTTATTCTAGCCGAAATAAAACAAATAAGACTTTCTCCAGAAGAAAAAATATTATCAGACATAAATCAAAGGAGGTTTAATAATTCTGATTGCAACTATATATATATATATATATATTCTTGTATAAATGTTTTCACTGAATGTCTGGGGCATTTATCACATGGCTGTCACTGTCAGCCATCTTCTATTAATGATGTCATCATAGAATTCTATTTGTTCTTTACATGCTTCTACAGTATATGTACTATATAACATTATAAAAATAAATCATTCCTATGCTTTTTTTTTATAAATAATCTTATGCTTCGAAAAAAGTCAATAGAGTTTTACAATTATGCTTTAGGTTTAGATTATATATAACTTTCCAAGCAATTGCTTTAATCTGGTTTTAATTAACATTCATTCATTCATTCATTTTCTTTTCAGCTTAGTCCCTTTATTAATCAGGGGTCGCCACAGCGGAATGAACCGCCAACTTATCCAGCATATGTTTTACGCAGCGGATGCCTTACCAGCTGCAACCCATCACTGGGAAACATCCATACACACTCATTCACACACATACACTAC
>CAIGQV010018552.1:731149-772109 GCA_903798115.1 Danio jaintianensis | reverse complement strand
ATGTGTAGTGGTGTTTTGAGAGTCTAAGTCCTCAGGGGCGAGCCGTGATGGAGGAGGCTCTGCAACGGGAAGGATATGGCGTCGGTTTCTCCTGTATGTTCTTCCATTGCATTGAATGGTGTAGGACCGAGGCTCCTTGTTCACTTCCTTTACTGTTCCAAGATGGTCGTATCCTTTCGGGGTTTGCATCCTGACAACTTGTCCCTCTGCCAATGGTTGCAGTGGGCGGCTTGTGGTATCGTAGTATCGCTTTTGGGTCATTCTCTTATGGAGGAGTTGAGCAGTGACTTGGTGGGCCTGTTTAGGAGCTGGTTCTAACAGCTTGGAGTTAACAGGAATGGCTGACCGTGTCTGTCGTGACAATAGACGTTGTGCGGGGGATCCTAATTTCGGGTCACGGGGAATGTTTCTCAGATTTAGGAGATTGAGAAATACATCCGTTCCATCTCTGTGAGATTTCTCCATCAGCTGTTTGGCACTGCGGACCGCTCTTTCAGCCAGACCGTTTGACTGCGGGAACTCAGGACTACTGGTAACATGGATAAAGTCCCACTGTTTGGCAAAGTCTCTGAATTGTTGACTTGTATACTGTCTGGCATTATCAGAAATGAGTGTATGCGGTGTGCCATGCACAGAGAAATGTCTTTTCAATTTCCTAATCACAGCTGAGGATGTCGTATCACAGAGAAGGTCAATCTCATACCAACCCGAGTATGAGTCCACGAGCACATGGTAGTTTTGGCCACGCCATTCGAGCACATCTGTTGCCACAGTAGACCAAGGCAAGTCCGGAACAGGGTACGGTTTTAGTGGTTCTTTTTGTTGATGTGGCTTTGTGCTGTTGCAGACTGAACATGTTAAGAGTTCCGCTGTGATATCAACTGTCATCGTTGGCCAGAAGATTATACCCTTTTGCTCTTTGCTTGGTAGCGTCCAGGCCAGGGTGACCTCTGTGGACTATGCTAACATATTCTCTCTGTAGCGAGCGAGGAATAACTGTTTTGTGACCTTTCATCACAATTCCGTCTTCTACGGCCAATTCATCTCTGTAAGGAAAGTATGGACGCACGGCGGGACATAAACTATGTTCTTTATTTGGCCAACCTCGTTGAATCACCGTGCTGAGAGCCTGTAACACTTCATCCTCTGCTGTTTGCTTTCTGAGTTCCTCCAGTCGAGCAGTGGAAATGTAACCGAGGGACATGACCTCAAATGTGTCGTTTTCAGCGTCTGGAGGGACTTCTGGGTTCGGGGCTCGAGATAGGGTGTCTGCAAGATACATATGCTTACCCTTCTTGTACACCAGAGTGATGTCGTAGCACTGTAACCTGAGCAACATTCTTTGCAATCGTGCAGGGGCTGTGTGAATGTTTTTTTTTAGAATGGTCACCAGGGGCTGGTGGTCCGTTTCAACGATTGTAGACTTCCCGTACACATAATCCCTGAATTTGGCTACAGGCGAATACGACGGCAAGCAGCTCCTTTTGTATCTGCGCGTATCGCGTCTCCGTGTCTGTGAGTGTGCGAGACGCGTACGCAACCGGTCTGCCATCTTGCAAACATGCAGCACCGAGTCCAAAGCACGAGGCATCACAAGTTAATGTGACTGGCTTTTTTACATCATAGTATGACAAGACGGGTGGAGTTGTCAAACATGCTTTGAGGGTATCAAATGCATGTTGGTGCTGCTGGTACCAGCACCATGCAGTTTCTTTGTGTGTCAGCTTCCTTAAAGGTGCAGCAACATCACTAAAGTTTGGGATAAACTTCCCTAGGTAATTAGCCATTCCAAGGAAGCGCTGCAATTCTGGAACATCCTTGGGAGCTGGCATCTCGGAGATTGCTTTTGTGGGGTCCGCCTTTAAGCCTTCGCTAGTAAAGATGTGGCCTACGTAGCTGGCTTGGTCTAGACGGAATTTGCATTTCGCGGGGTTTAGTTTGAGCTTGACCTCTCGTGCTCGGTTAAGCACTCTTTTCAAATTGGTGTCATGTTCTGAAGCGTTGCAGCCTCCGACGATGATGTCATCGACAATGATAGCACAGGGGTATCCTGAAAACAGCTGCTCCATTGAGCGTTGGAACACTTCGCTTGCGGAGTTTATGCCAAAAGGCATACGAAGAAATTTATAGTGTCACTTATAATGTATAGGACTTATGGTCAAGACCTATCTGCCAGAAAGAGTTCTTCGCATCTAGCACCGAAAATACAGTTGCTCCCGACATCTGGGATGCTACTTCCTCTACACTGCGCATTGGGTGATGAGGTCTTTTTAAGGCAGTGTTAAGATCCTTAGGATTTATGCACAGTCTGATTTCTTGTCTGTCCTTTTTATGTGTCACGACCATGGACGAAACCCAGTCTGTTGGCTCGGAGACTGGCGTTATGACTCCCAGACTCTGCATGCGGTCCAGCTCTGCTTTAACACGCTCCTGCATTGCCAGTGGAATGCGATGTGCAGGGCGAACCACAGGCTGCACACTTGGATCTACTGTCATTGAGTATGTGATTGGGAGTTCCCCAAGTTCGTCAGTGAACAAGTCTTTGTATTGATCGAGAATTTGTTCAGTACTGCTCCCAATACTGACCAGATGCACATGTGGGCTCATCGTGACAATACCCATGTCTAAACATGCACGAAATCCTAACAGTGGTTGGACATCTTGGTCCACCAAAAAAAAGCAGTGTAACTAAACCTTTTGTTTCAATTCTACCCCCACCATAAGCTATAAGGTTAGGCGTGCTACCTTTCTGCAGTAGTTGTTCATCTTTCGCGATTTGTTTGAAGGTTGTTTGTGACATTACGTAACACTATGCCCCGGTGTCGACTTTCATCTCAATTGGAGTTGTGTTTATGTGCAAGGTGATAAATCCCTCCTCCTGTTCAGCCATGTCAGAGTTAACTGTGTCAACATACTTATCAAATTCAATGCCATCGACATAGAAAGTGTCATCATACACAGGGGATTTGTCCATTTCAAGTTCATGTACCGTCTTTTTGTAGTTTGTTTTCTTTGAACCAAACTGACAACTCGATCTGCAACATTTTTTGAAATGGTTCATTTTCTTGCAGTTGTGGCACAGCTGTCCAAAAGCTGGGCACTTTTCTTTCTTTGCTATGTGATTGTTTCCACAGTTTTTGCAATTATTTATGATGTGTGGATCATTCTGTTCTGTTCTGGGCTTTTGTCTTATGTACTGGCGCCTCCTACTGGAAACCGGATGTACTGCATCCACGTTAGTGGCCGTCTGCGGCACCGCCAATGTTTTATTATTTTCCTCAGTCATTTCATGTATGCGACATATTGAGATGGCTTTAGTTAGAGTCAATTCGCTGTCCCTTAACAATGCTTTTCTTAAGCCCTCACTGTTTATACCGATACTATCCTGTCGCAGATTAGCTCGTCTGTGAGTTCTCCAAAGTGACATGCTTTTGCTTTGATCCTTAGATCACTGATAAATGACTCAATAGTCTCACCTTGTTTTTGGTTTCTGGAGTGAAACTTGTGTCTCTCCATGGTTTTGTTTTGTTGTGGGTTGCAAATTTCACGAAACTTTCTTTTTAGACATTCAGGATCCTCTCTTGTTTCAGCGGGAGTTAAAACAGCACCGAGGAACTTTTACGAGCAGTCTATGTTTTCTAAAGAAACTGGTCACTCGCAGGCGAAAAGTCTGTGCCGTTTTCTGACACCATGTTGTATGTTTCGGAATGAATCACCAGACGATAATATCCACATGAGAACGCGACATTTATTAACAGGGCTTGTTTCCCTGATGGTAACCCAGTACCCCCCGGATTGATACGTAGCACCCGAGAGGGAGGGGCCGTTCTTAAAGTGGCCAATACATTAAAGTGCAACACCATAGACATCACAATGTATTTCTAAACAGATCATGCATGACAATGATCTACAATGTAGGCTATATAACTCTTTCATGTGTACATGCATTTTATTTGGCATCAGTAGCACACACTGTGGTTATCTTCCCAAATTCTAGTTCCACTTCACTGGATCGATAACTATAAAGTGTACTTGACATTCATAAATTTTACAAGACCACAATGGTTTTGGAATATTTTTCTTTTATTATTTTGCTTTTATCACTTGTCAGCTTGGAGCTTTGGAGAGAAGAAATTATGATGATTAATACATTGTGTTACAGTCTTGGTTACAGTATGAACTGAAGTCACTTACTTCTGTTTCTAGTTTCTGGATTTCCAGTTCTAGTTTCCTCAGTGTCTTGCGTTTAATTTGCATGTCAAGGTCCATGTCCTGCAGCTTTCTTTTGTTCACATCAATCTTGACTACTGTCAGCTCGATCTGTCTCTTAAGATGTGTTGTGTAGAGATATCTGACAGTTTGTGAATTCTGTGAACACCTTTTAGTTAGCATAGCAGAATTTTTGCATAATGTAAATTTACTTTAGGCAATACTCACTATGTTAACAGGCTGCTTATCAGGCTGCCCAATGTCAGGATCCTTTAACAAATGATATTTTCTATTAGTACCACTTCCCTGACTTCTTATCTATTATAAACTTAAAAAATGTGTCCATTTCCACAAAATTGGCATGATACCTCGAGCCTTCTAGAGTCCAGCGACACGGTCTCATCATCGGCAGAAGTGCACTCCACTGCTGTAGATGTGGCTTCCCTCTGCCATATTCATTACTGGTATTGATATTTTTGACAGAACACGCAAAGCCAATGATTTAATAAAGAATACTCACCGGCAAATCATAGTCTGGTGGCTCCAAAAGTGTAAGGGTGTTACCAGCCACTGCAAGGTAAGGCAAAGTCACACAGTCCACATAACAAAATATAAATGGATTTCAATATTTTCCATGCGCAGTAGTATGGCAATAATGTACATAGTATGAAGAGGCCAGTAACCCTTGCTAGGCCAGAGTCAGTGGCTGTCCCTCCCTGGATCCCTTCAATCACTGGCTCCCCTTTATTTAAGTCCAGGGCCAGCTCCTCTGCTGGGGTGAAGTATTGGGTTGGAGGGCCACCCCCCTAAACATGTCACCTATGTTCTCAGCAAACAAGTCACTTACCAGCCTGCAAAATATTCTTGTATTTAATCTTGACTTGCTGCCAAGTGCTTTTTTGGCCAGACATGTTTGTTCTTTAAGAGGAATAGATAGATACAAATGATCAAATAGATTAGATGGATAGAGCAAATTATCTGATTATAGATTACATCAAATCAATTAGAAACAAAACCTACATACAAATAGATAAGAGTAAAAGGATTAAACAGATTAGAGACATAAAATAAACTAAATATATCAAATAGATGCACATAGTGGGTAAGTGTTTGCAATTATTCTTCATGTTAAATGCATGTCCACTGGACACATTTAAGACAAAGTATACAATTATTTTTGAAAATGACAAGTAACTCCTTGAATTGTAATTATGAGGGTTTCAGTGGAGCACTGGTTATTTGTACTACTTACGCATTCAATCGGTCCGCTATTGTTTGCCAGGCATTCTCTCTTTGCTTTATTACAGCAGCTGTATTGCCTTTTTTACATATTATATGTTTCACTTCTTCATACGTTTCCATAAGAAGCTGTTGCTCATTAGGCGAAAAGTATGCCGCACGGATTTTGTCCATTTTTGCATCGGTGATTCTGTGATCGATTTCGTGATCTTTTTAAGAATACCATGAACGCGCATTTATCCAAACTATATACACCTGGCTTAACATATCCGCGCGTTCTCATCCTGGCTCAGCAAACGTGCAACGGATTAAGCCAGGATGCACTGATTAAACTAGGTCAAGCCGCGACTGTTATGTTATCCTGGCTTTCTTAATTCTACTTTTGTGCAATACCCCCCTGATCTCTTCCCGTTGCCGCTTCAGATTTAAAGGTCTCTGCGCCGATCGTGATTGGCAGAGAGAATACGAGACGTCACAGGGTTGATTATGATTGGTAGTCCTGTCAGCCAATAGTGCTCCAAATGTAGTCGGTACCTGTAAAAATGACAGGTCAGGGAGAAAGAAAGAGAGACAGAGAGACAGAAAGAACATACACGCAGTGTACGGTTTGTAACAGCAATGATGTATTGTTCATACTCGAATTATGCCTATAGTTATAATTATACATAGCACACACATACTATTTCATATTCTATTTGCTTTTATTAATTAATCTTTTCAGAATGTATTTTATTCTACATTATTGTATAGAATTTGTACTATTATAATAATGTTGTGACAGCCGGGCCAGGTTCTCCCCGCTCACAGTCACCCCAATCACCCTCACCTAAATTCTGATTAGCCCCGCACCTGCACGTCATCCCCAGCCATTCACGCCAGCCCCATAATACCCAGTACCTCTGCTCACTCAGCGTCCAGCCTCGTCAATAGACAGAAGGACAAACGCTCACGGTCAGTGCTATCTAGCTACTTTCAGAGTATTACTACCTATCCTGTTTTCTCCAGTGTTCCTCGTCTCTCTCTCATTCCTAGTGTGATTCCCTCCTGGTCTTGGTTGGTGTCTGTCTCCTGTTCCTTCTAAGATCCTGGTTCCCTCCATCCTCTGGTCCGTCCATATCATCCGATCCACTACTTCACTCCATCATCATTATCTACATCTGCCACTGTTTGCATTAAACTGTTTACTATTTACTCAGTTCTGGGGTGTATTCCAGAAAGCTGGTTATGTGACTTACCCGGGTAAGTTTGGGAGTAAGTAAGCGGATAACCTCTGCTTTCGGTTCCAAAAACAGAGGTAACTTTCGGGTTATGTAAGTAACCATAGCAACTGACTCTCTGAGGATAACCTGCTCTGGAGCAGGTTATGTTGCAGGGTTAGTTTGTTTCAGAGAGGTTTCCAAGCATGGCGTGCCCTTTTGATGAGGATCCTGTGGACGTAGAGGCACAGATTATACGGGGGGTTTTTTCGCCGTGAGAGGGTGATAAGACCATGTATCGATGTCTTTTCATTTCCTAACGAATATTTGCAGGAACGCTATCAGTTTTCTAGGGAGTCCTTAATTTATTTAACAAACCTACTAAAACCACACATCTCAAACGTGACAAACCGCGGGTCAGCGCTTAGCGCCGAACAAATACTTTGTATTGCTCTGCGCTTTTTTGCTACGGGGAGTTTTCTGTACAATGTAGGCGATGCAGAGCATGTGGGGAAGGCAACAGTGTGTAGAGCCGTTCGTACAGTATGCATGGCACTGAAATCGTTTCTACACACTTTTGTACAGTTCCCTGGCCATAAACCTGTGCGCTTAATTAAAGAGGAATTCTACAGGGTGGCAGGTTTGATCTCAGAAATTCTGTCATCTACTTCAATTAAATGACATTTCTTAATAGGTTTATTTTGACTGCACACACGTAAAGGCTACACATACTTCTTAAAATTGTAATTAATCTTAATTTCAGGGTTTCCAAACGTGATCGGGTGCATTGATGGCACCCACATTCCTATTAAAGCTCCATCTATCAATGAGGGAGACTATGTTAATAGGAAGTCTGTGCATAGCATCAATGTGCAGGTAATAGCTATATTTTCACTCCCTAATTTTGGCGTTACAACTAATAAACTTATTGTTCTCCACAGGTTATATGTGATGCAACCCCCCTCATCAATAATGTTGAGGCAAAATGGCCTGGGTCGGTACATGCCAGAATATTTAGAGAGTCATCTCTGTGCAACAAATTTCAACAGGGTACGTTTTGTTAGACAAATGCTTGTAGTCTTTATTACATTTAAAAAAAAAAAACACTTCAAACATTACAGGGCACTTCTCTGGTTACTTGCTGGGGGATAGAGGATACCCTTGCCTCCCCTATATGATGACACCCTACCCTGATCCTGAGGCCGGACCACAGACACGCTTCAACCGGTCTCACAGCAGAACACGGGCCAAGGTGGAGATGACAATAGGCATTCTGAAGGCGAGGTTTCAGTGTCTACGAGGGCTCAGTGTCACTCCAAATAGGGCATGTGACATCACTGTTGCATGTGTGGTACTTCACAACATTGCCACAATAAGAGGAGAGAAGCATCCCCCCTGTCCTGATGAAGATGACCTAGAACACCCCCCATTGAATCTAGAAGACCACAGAGATGGCAGAATGCTTAGAGACATGATTTGTCAAAATCACTTTATTTAATGTGTTCTCTTTCTTCTATTTCTTCATATCCTGAAATAAAAGAGACATGACAGATTTATTGCTTTATATAAGCACACAAAAAATAAAAAACAGATTCGTGTTCACATATGATTCTCACCTTAAGGCGATGCTCCAGTAGTTCTATTTCAAGTTTGGCCTTTTTAATGGCCAGCCTTTTCTCCTCTAGCTGAAACTGTATAAGGTCCATGTCCATTTTTTTTAATTTGCCTTAATAGATGGACCTTATACAGCTCCTTTGCAGACAACTAGGAAGGCAAAGTAAATAAGATGGTTAACGAAGAAACTGTGCCACATAATAACATTATGTAAATAAGGACAACCAGAGAAAAGTTCTTACACTGCTAAGATTATGTGTAGAGGTAGATGGACCCTCATCTGCACGTAAATCCTCAGCTACAATCTGTCACAGGACAAATGACACACTTTTTCACTCCATCTTAAAAGCTATGCATTGTCCAGTATATGCATCATACCTCTGTGGGTCTCCCAGCACTTTCTATTTCAGTCACAGCAGAGGTGGTCTCTTCATCATCATCCTAGAGTGGAAATATGCAAGGTTACTTTGTCTGGCAGACAAAGTGAAAGATCTAAATGCAACTGGTTCTTAAAATGCGTCACTAACAATTGTGACAGACTGCATGGTTTCAGGAGGATCCAATAATACAATGCGTCCATCAGCAACTGCAATAAAAAAAGATGCTCAATGTGTTAATTGCTAAAGTATGACAGACACTGAATAAAGGAACCTTAGGAACATGCAAGAATAAAAAAACAGGTTACTGTATACAGCATATGTTGTAAAATAGAATATGAATATGTATGCACAATGCACAAGTGAAACAATACATGCATTTGGGAAGCATTTAGCCTTCTTCCCAATGACAAGAGTTCGTTTTGACCAAACGCATGACTAAATAATCATAAGTACTAATATGGTATACCTACATTGTACCAAGTCACTTAAGTTGTTGTGGGAGGTAGCACAGTCTGACGAAGTGCCCTCTGGAATACCATCGACCACAGGGCGACCTTTATTAAGTGAAAGGGCCAACTCCTCAGATGGGGTGAGAGGAGGTGGAGGTGGACCCCCGCCAGTTAGACGGGTGTCAGCCTTCTTTCTATTAGCTATATAAGAAGAATACTGTAAAATTTACTCAAGACATTGATCTTACAACAGTTAAAATAATATATTACCTTTTTGGAGAATGTTTTTGTGTTTCATTTTGACTTGGGAAAGAGTTCTTTTGGCTCCAGAGGGATTACACCTAAATATTTATTGTCAATATACATTGCACTGTATTCTTAAGAAACTTATGTAGGGAAAAGTAAATGCTTGTCGAGTCATGCCACATGCTAAAAAAAAACAATTGTTCAACTTTGCAAATTATCAAAGGAAATGCAAACATATTTAAAATGTAATAAAATAAAACTTACGCATTTACTCTGTCAGTTATTTTTTGGCAAGCCGATTGTCTTTCCTTCGCATATGCAGCTGTATTGATTTTTTTATTATAATGGGCTTGAACTCCTCATAAGCCAACATTAAAACTTCTAATTCTGCTTCAGAGAAGTATGCGGCACGCAACTTTTCACCCTTAGTTTCCATGGTGACTCCTGAATTCGGCGTTCCATTGAAAATGCCTTGATATGTTCGCCGTGCGCGCGCATTAACTCGAGGTTAATAGCAGTAGGTTGATTAAACTAACTCGACACAGGTGTTTTGGAACCGACATACTCATGGTATGCAGGTTTGGGGATAATCAACCCAGAGGTTATGATTTACCAAATGGTAAGTTAACCCAGCTTTCTGGAATACACCCCTGGTCTCCGTCCTCCTTCTGTGACAAATGTGTGATTCATTACTTTTTATAAACTGTTTTTGTTACCTGTTATAAAACTGTAAGAAAAAAAGAGGATTCCAACATTACTTTTGATGGAGATACATTTATTGATAATACATCTCTCTTTATACCATAAAATATACATTACAAGTTTGAGCTTTCTTACTTCTAGGTAGCTGAAGGTTTTTTTTTTTTTTTTCACACCATAAAATTATATTCAGTTAATAAATATAAGCGTTACTGTATTTTTATATCAGAAAAAATGTCAGGTCCTCTGTTCAGTTGCGTCTGTTTATAGCGTGCTGATGACCGGATTCGGTCATCAGCACTTTTTAAAATCCTTTTTAAAATCTTACATTTTTGTACGACTTAATTCGTACGAATTAGCCATTAAACTGACAAAACGTAAAATAGTTACTCGTGAGATCTGGAATATTAATCAGAAATGCAGTTTTCGCTCTCATAGTGTGAAAGCCTCTTAAACGTTTTCATTTGTAATGTTTTTTGATTGACATTTATTTTTTAGCTAAACAATTTAAACACAGGGTCCGTACGGGTGCTGGAAATCCTGGAAAATGCTAGATTTTTTATAAAGTGTTTTCAAGGTTAGAAAAGTGCTTGGATTTTGGACAAAGTGCTTGAACCTGCTTGAATTTGAAATTGCATTCAGGGCTCGAAATTGCGACCGTTTTGGTCACATATGCGCCGAAATGTTATCTATGCGACCTCAAAATATATCTGGGAGCATTTGTGCGAGTGAAATAGTTTAAAACAGTTGTCATGTCAACTGGCTGCAGTAAACAAGCTCTGCTGATTGGCCGACTGCTCTAGCACTGAACGCGAATGGATCGGTTAATATCAGCTGTCAATCACTCAGTCAATGTCTGCCTTCAGGTGACAGGGAGCGACAGCCTTGAAAATGTAAAGGTCTGGATATGAGAGAATGAAAATAACACTGACAGATTTTGTTTTAGAAACCACCTAAAGTCACAAATAACGGTACATCTGATTAATGATTATGTGGTGAATGTTAATCCACCATCTACACTTTTCGAAGAGTGAATAAAAGACTTCTAGTGGCTTCAAATCCGCTATGAAAATGACTAAAGCTTTCACTGTAAAGCCGGTGGGACGAAGTTTGCAGGTAACTTTTTACCTCTGAATCTACACATTTTAAGTGCGAGAGGTTCTGTTTAATCCTTTATTTAATCGTCAGGATGCTGTTAGTCGTGCAACTGGCAGCTATATGTAAAATTTAACACCGCGTACACCACCACAAAAGGGCTTGCATTCGCTTTTTAAAAATTAAACTAATATTGCAGCTCATGAAAAGAGCATTATTGCTACTAAGATGGCGTATGCAAATAATACGTTCTATGTCAAGATCATCTGTGCAGTATCAGACACTACCCGTGAGAACAGCACAGTTATTATCGTTAACTCAGTTAATCTCATTCACGTCAAGTAGTGCGTTTACTGCATGTTGATTTCAATCATCTGTTAATAATAATCTGTTAATATAAAACTTATATTATAGTAACGGTGCTCATAATTTTTGGTCGGTGCGCCTAAATTTTGGCTGCCTGGTGTGCCTAAATTTTTGAAGTTAGGAGCACCAGTTCTAGAAGCCCTGGCATTGCTTTCAGAATAATTCGTTATCTTACGGAGTACTAGTTTTCCTTTTAGCTAAAAATGCATTTTGCACATAACAAAAATAACTCCGATCGAATCCGCGTTTGTGGCTGTAGCGGTGTAATCTGCCAATGGATGTGCGCCCTCTGTTGGAGCAGAGTGGGAGGTGAAAACATGCTGGGAGGTTGCCGTTTCAATGCTCGTTGGCTGAAGGACGAAAAATACAAATTGTGGCTAAAACATGGACCAAATCCAAAACATGTTTTCCTTTAACCCCTTAACCGTCACCATTTGACAGGTGTGACATTTGCATACAGTTACAACAATACCTTAGTCCTAACCTAAAGCAATATTGACAATAATAAAAAGAAATATTGATGAAAGCTTACAAACTATGGTTTCCATATTTGGTGACTGATTTTCAAAATAGTTGACATAAGAACAGTTCATTAATTTGCAGCAAGAATATTCTTGGACTCATAAGGATTTAATTTGTTACATGAATTTTGAATAGTGATGCACATGAAATATCATGAACGACTGGTCATGAAAGGTTGGTACTACACCCAAACAGAATCTGACTGTAAGATAATTTTTTCTACTTTAGGTAGAAAGAGACCAAACTTAAAAAGATACTTCATCCAATAACTGAACTTTTTTGGGGGGTGAACTATCCCAATAAATCTATGCTTCAAAGTATTCAACAATTGAAGTTGAATTGTCATATTGTGTTTTTTTAAATAGCACAATGGATTTAAATGTGAAAAAGTACATACAGCATATATAAACATAAATTACCGTGGTTGTTAGGTGCTGGAAAAGCATAAAAATGCACATTGAAAGTGCGTGAAAAGTGCTGGAATTTGAAGTTGGAAAAGGTGTAAGAACCCTGTAAACAGTAAATAATTTGGTGTTCTCCTGTTTCCTAATCGCCTTCAGTTCCATTTGTTTTGGCTGAGCGTGGAAATATTTGTCAAAACATATATATATATATATGCGTCACGGTGGCACAGTGGGTAGCACAATCGCCTCACAGCAAGAAGGTCGCTGGTTCGAGCCTCGGCTGGGTCAGTTGGCATTTCTGTGTGGAGTTTGCATGTTCTCCCTGTTTTTGCGTGAGTTTCCTCCGGGTGCTCCGGTTTCCCCCACAAGTCCAAACACATGCGCTATAGGTGAATTGGGTAAGCTAAATTGTCCGTAGTGTATGTGTGTGTATAGGTGTTTCCCAGTGATGGGTTGCAGCTGGAAGGGCATTCGCTGCGTAAAACATATGCTGGATACGTTAGCGGTTTATTCCGCTGTGGCGACCCCTGATTAATAAAGGGACTAAGCTGAAAAGGAAATGAATATATATATATAATTGTGTTATTATTATTCCTTGCATTCACTTATGGCCGAAAAATTTCCTTCAGATTGTGATACAACAAGCCCATTTGTTCCTAGAGGGAGGGGCGCTTTACTTACCAGGGTATACAATGATGTTACTTTGAGTAATGAGTCATTCTCTGGGACTGAGCATGTACAATCAGTGTGCGATAACACTATGGGTGTTGGTCGTGGGCACAGCTTAGGAAATCAAACAGTGGGACATTTTCAGGGGGATGGTCCTTTTGTTTCAACTCCAAAAACTAATAATACTGACCACACTTTGCAGCAAATAACAGACATGATGGGCAGACTCGGGGCTCAAATAGGCGATTCGATTATGGCACGGCTTGCTGAGACTGGGGTTGTTAATGCCAGTTGCACTTTACATAACAGCAAAGATGCGGGCATCGACAGTGTCAGACAAGATGTGCCTCAAGTTACTGTTCACGTTAAAGCAGAAAGAGAACCAGTAATATTTAAAGGTGATAGTTCGAATAAATATTCTGTCCGTGATTGGATTGATTTGACAAAATCACAGTTAATCAAACAGAAGTGTCCAATATCTGACCAAGCTGATTAGATAATGTCAAGGCTGATGGGCAAAGCAAGGGACATTGTGAAAATTGGATTGAGGAGTGATACTTCTCTGAATGCCGTACGCAACCCTGACATTTCTATTAAATTCTGCAAAGATATTTCAGTGATGCAGCCTCGTCTACTCTTAGCTGATTTTTATTCGACGTACCCAGAGCCAAGAGAGAATCCAGTCGATTACTGGATCAGACTTAACAAATCAGCAGATTTGGCTGAAGAAGGATTGCGCAGACAGGGTAGATTTATGGATAACATTAGCATGGAAGTGATGCGCATGTTTGTGAAACATTGCTCCGACCCTGAATTGTTGTGTCTTTTTAAATGCAAACCGATTGATGAGTGGAATGCGAGGGACATTCAGCGAAGGTTGGATGACTATCAAAAAGAAAAAAGAACACCCCTGAGCAATCTTAATCCTCGTCTTCGATACACTGCCGCTTCTATCCATTGCGCTGACCCATCAAAGACTGCTGATTATTGTCAGTCTACCATTCAAACAAACCTTTCCAATGTTCCTCCAGCTGTTCAGAGTTGCTTGTCTGAGGCTCAGTGTATTGACGAAACACGAAACAAAGCATGCAGAAGGCTGATAGTGAGATTTTCAGTCGGATGATGAGTATGCTCGAAAACGAATAGACCCGTATATGGTGGGGGGATGTGCGGGTCTAGATAATGACTCCCATGAGAATGTTGCCGGAGCTGAAGCTGCAGATACGGTGGGTGGAGATTTTGGTGAGTTGACAGAAAATGTCATTGTACAGAACACAAACATAATTAGCATTAGTTATTTACATACCTGTCATCGTGGAGGACAAGTTGACTCTTGGCGGAATGCTTGATAGTGGGTCAATGGCCTGTACGATGAGTGAAAAAGCAGAGGCCAAACTCCTCGATGCTGGTGTGTTGACAAAAGAGAATAGATCCAATTTTGATGTGGTCCTGATAGGGTGTGGTGGCACTCGAGTGAAGCCTAAATCTGCTTATGATATTGAGATGGAAGTTTATGGCTGCAAGATCATTGTGCCTACACTAGTTGTTCAAGGCCAACTAGACGAGCTAATAATCGGGACAAATGTGATTAAACGTGCTCTGCGAGTCTAAACGTTGTCCTGTGTACTGGAATGCCTTGTCTCATCCATGTCTGAATGATGATCAGGAATCAGAAAGGTTCCTTTCTATGTTGGCTGGGATGGAACGTTGGAAGGGTGGAGAAATCCCAGACAAGATCGGTACAGTCAGATGTACTTCGGCAGTGTGTCTGGAACCTGGGCATGAATACTTGGTTTGGGGTAAGTTGAATAAGTCTTGTGTCATTTCACCCGGTAGTACTGTGATAACTGAATCTACTACTTCTAGATCGGCCCCTAGGCACGTGTTAGTGGCTAGACTTGTTACACCTTTGTGGGTTGATGGTTGGGTGCCGCTGAAGCTTATTAATTTGTCTCATCAGAAAATTTTGTTGAGACGCAACGCAAAAATTGCTGATGTGTTCGCATGCGTGGCACTTGAGGATTTGGAGAATGTTGTACCCGCCAGTAATGATGATCCACTGTTTAACTGTACTCAAAGGGTTGACTCCAAAACATGCCTAGATAGATGGGAGGATTTGGTAAAGCAGTTGGAACATGCTGGTCTGGGTGCATTAGATATTAACTTGTGTGAGGCTTCTGAGGACTGTAAGAATGAGCTTCTAGACCTTATTTTGCAGTATGAGAATATTTTCTCTCGGCATCATCTTGATTGTGGTAAGGCTCAGGGGTTTGTACACAGAATTCATGTCACTGATACCAAACCATTTCGCCTACCTTACCGAAGAATACCTCCGAGCCAGTATCAGGTTCTCCGCAAAGTTCTAGATGAGATGGAAGAAAGAGGTATAATTCGTAAATCAACCAGCGAATTTGCTTCTTCACTAGTGCTGGTTTGGAAAAAGAACGGGGACTTGCGCATCTGTACCGATTATCGATGGCTGAATAGAAGAACGTTCAAGGATGCGTACCTGCTTCCCCATCAAGCTGATTGCTTGGCGGCACTTGGTGGTAACTGTCTATGGTGTTTAGTAGGTTAAGTAAACACAACTTAAAGCTTTAGCCAAAGAAATGTTATTTTCTCAGATGATCAGTGAAATTTCTCGGGCATATAGTTGACGAAACAGGCATCTCTACTGATCCATGTAAAGTTGACAGTATTGCGAGAATGATTTATGCTGATTTGATGGAACAGGATAGTGTGACTCCTAGTCAAAAACGCGTACGGTCATTTCTTGGCTTAATTAACTACTACCAACATTTTATACCCAAGTATTCATCCATTGCTAGACCTCTCTTTCATTTACTCTCAGGCCAGATGAGGAAATCTAAGGGTGGCAGGAGACGTAAAAGATCTCTGCAGAGCTGTAAGTTACATCCTGAACATTGGACAGATGATAATGTCAGATATTTTGAGGGGCTTAAGTCATCCTTGATCAACAGCGTAGTTCTGGCACATGCAAAATTCGATCAGCCCTTTATTCTATCTACCGATGCCTCATTGGATGGCCTCAGGGCTGTTTTGTCTCAAGTGCAAGAGGGGGATACAATGGCTAGGCCGATTGCATTCGCCAGTAAATCGCTTTCTCCGTCACAAAGAAATTATCCGGCTCACATGTTAGAATTTTTGGCGTTAAAATGGACAGTGTGCGACAAGTTTAGCCACTGGCTAAAAGGTAACAAGTTCACTGTCTGCACTGATAATAATCCCATATGACCCATATTATGACTAAGCCGAAATTGGATTGTTGCGAGCAGCGATGGGTAGCAAAGTCAGCCAGCTATGATTTCGATATTAAGTACATCCCTGGTTCTCGGAATCTAGTTGCTGATGCTTTGAGCCGCGTACCGTTTGTGCATGTGGGACACAGGTTGTTGCATGAATCTTTTGATTGTCTCAGGAACAATATGAATGAGATGTCCGATGTCTCTGTTCAGACTGCGTTTAGACAGTCAACAAATAGCATTGATCGATTTCCTCGGCCAGATTCTGTTTTCCACAATGGCATGACTTTTTCAAGTGATGAGGTTTTGGCAGTGTTGCGGTCCCATAATGACTGGGAGACCGGAGCACGAGTATGTGCATTATCAATTTACAGTGTGTCTCAGGTGGTTGATAATGACTGTGACTCTCTTCCTGCGTACACAGTGAGTGAGCTTCGTGACAAACAATGTAGCGATAGCATTTTATCTTGTGTTGTGGAATACGTAGAGAGATGCCGTAGGCCCTCGAGAAGAGAGAGAGCGAATGAACCTTCTCAAGTTGTAAGGTATTTGAAACATTGGGAGAAATTTAAGATGGTCGATGGGGTGCTTTACAGGGTGTCGAGGGACAGCTTTTTGAAGACAAGGCGTTTCCAGTTTGTAGTCCCTGAATCACTTAAAATCGAGGTAATGAGAGGAACACATGATAATGCAAGGCATCAAGGCCAGTTCAGAACCCTCAGCCTGGTGAGGCAACGTTTTGTCTGGTTATCTCTTGACAGGGATGTGCGTAAATATGTACGTCAGTGCCAGATTGTGTCGTCAGCAAGACCGCCGAACCCAGTGATAGAGCTCCTCTAGTTAATATACAGTCTAGCAGACCTCTACAGATTGTCTGCATTGACTTCTGGTCAGCAGAAAACTCACAAAACAAATCTGTTGATGTTCTTGTTATGACTAACCATTTTACTAGACTGGCTCAGGCCTTCTTGTGTAAAAATCAGTCAGCTAAGGAGGTGGCCAAGGTTTTATGGGACAAATTCTTCTGCATCTATGGCTTTTCCGAGAGAATTCACTCCGATCAAGGAGCTAGCTTTGAGAGCAATCTTATCAGTGAACTTCTCAGAGTGTCAGGTGTTAGGAAATCCCGTACAACCCCATATCACCCAATGGGGAATGGTGCTGTCGAACGTTTTAACAGGACGCTTGGTAATATGATTCGAGCATTGCCTCCTGGAGAGAAGTTTGATTGGCTGAGGCGGTTACAGTCTCTCACTTTCATGTACAACTGTGCGGTGCATGAGACTACCGGGTTTGCACCTTTCTACCTCATGTTTGGGAGGGTGCCCCGTCTGCCTATAGATCTAATGTTTCAAAGTGTCTTGAGGGACTCAACAACTACTGATTTTTCCAAGTACGTGTCTTCACTATCAAAGGATCTTTCTGAGGCTGTGAAAATAGCTCAGAAACATGCTTCTAAGGAGCAACATCGCCATGCTGTGCTGTATAATAGGAAGACAAAAGGGTCTGATATTAGCATCTCTGATCGTGTGCTGTTGGCAAATCGTGCTGAAAGGGGAACGAAAAAAAATTCAGATCGTTGGGAGGCTGCAATCTACATTGTAATCGAAAAATGTCCTCACACTAGCACATACAGAATTTGTAATACTACCACTGGCCAGGGGAAAGTAGTTCACCGTAATTTGTTGTTACTAGTCAACTTTCTGTGATCCAGGAGCAGATGTTTTCTCGTCAGCTGAGAACTCCCGTTTGCACTATGCTGACTTGTGCTTAGATCAGAATGAGATCGTTGATGGTGTTCCTAGTGGTAACTGTTTGGATGAGTCTATCAATGTGAGTTCTGATGCTGACATGGGTGTGACAGCTGTTGGTGAGTTTGATACTGTTATCCCCATTCCAGCTGAATCAGTGTCTATTAGAGATGAACTGTCCATTGTTGAGGACACTGGAATGATCTGTTCAAGTGTAATAGGTGTTGGTAGAACTCTGGAATGGGTCTCTCAGTTACTAGATGATAACTCTGATCAAGCTGACCCACACAGTGAAATGTCTTGTCCTGCTAGCACAATAGCCAATCTTGATGTGGTGAATACAATGAGTGATGTACCTTTTGCTCATCCTGAGCAACCTTCTGATTCTGTTTCACTACCCAGTCAGCCATGCAATTTGAGTGGTAGTCAAAGACAAGTCCAGGATGACTGTCCCCGTGTATTCAGCCGAGCTACGTCTCGTTTTGGATGTGTCATCAGACCAGTAAATAGACTACTCTATACTATGTCAAGACAAGATGTAAGCCATGACTCTAGGGGTTATGTAACATCCATTTGTAGATCAATTGTTTAAGCTCTTCGAGAGTAGGTTTTTTTTGAGACAGTTCATGGATGTTTTGCAATTGAGACTTGTGAATTATGGAAGTTCTGCTTCTATGTGTATATATATATATATTTTTTTTCTTTTTTTTAAATAATGGTACTTTCCTTTCATTCATTTATTTTCTTGAATAATTCTGAAGTTATACACACTTTACTGTAACTAATATCTGTTGTCACAGAGTTGTGGGGTGTATATTGGGCACCCTGCAAACAGTTGATGAGTTGAGACTATGGCGCCAGTCTCTTCTTTATTCATCCTTACGGGATACTTTGATAGTTGTTAGTTCCTCTGTGTGTTAGTCTCGTATTTCGACAGATCATTGTGTGTATCTTTTTTTTTTCCACATGTTTGGGATTTTTGGTGAAATTCAGCTGGGGTGGATGTAACAGGGTTAAAAGAATGTTTAATTGTCTTTCACCAAAAATTTTGTTTATTTTATGGTTGTTGGGAGACCTCTTGTGGCAACAGTGGGTAATTTGTTCTTTCACCTTTAACCTGCAAAGCCCTGCCTCCAGCAGAGATGGTTGCTGAATGTTGAGAGACGGTAGGTAAAATGTGCTCCAGCGAAATGTGCTAAATTCTGTATTGTAACACATGTTAATATCACATACAACCCTAATATGAACATTAAGTGATGTTTGGTATCAAATGTATCGAGTGATTGCCGTGTGTGACCAACTTTGTGTGGTTTAATTTGCTCATGATATGTGTAGCTGGAATGACGACATTAATACGAGCAGGGGTGAATTCTTACTTTTTGTTTGGTGTTTTAGATGCATGTTTAAATGCATACTGTTGCCAGAGGATATATTTCTGTTACAGGTATGTTGAACTTTGTATATGAATAATGTTTTATTAAGATGACTTTATGTGGTAACACTCTCGGGTGGTCATTTGCACCTCCAGCAGAGATGGTTGCTGAATGTTGAGAGGCGATGCATGTTTAAATGCATCCTGTTGCCAGAGGATATATTTCTGTTACAGAATAAACAATGCATAACGCAGTTCTCTGTGTCCGCCTGAGTGATTTGTGTCATCGGGAAGAGAAGCGTTACACCTACACCTTTCCAAAGCCCTCAGACCCCTTTATTGCCATTTTCATCAAATCATTAAATGCATTCTCTTTTGCCATTCCTCTTGGAAGGCTCCTCTTGAGGGCACATGTGGAAGTAAATGGAAGGCTCTGACTTCCAGGTTCCTGGTCATAAAACTGTATTACACATTTGTGAGGAAACCCCATTGGGGGAATAGAATCAGCACCAGTTACAAAAATTAAAATGTCCTCCAAAGTGACATCAAGCTCACCATCTGTGAAAATAGGAAATAATTTTTTTTTTAATTAATCCCTTAATTAAACACCACACTGCAACAATTTCATAATGCATTTTACACAGATTACTTACATTCAATTGCCATCAACCACCACTCCCAAAGAAAGATGGTGTAAACCGCTGGAAAATCAGGAAGTGATGCAGAATATATATTAGGGATGCCACATTCAGCAATCCAGTCCCCCTGGTCCCTTTTAAGCTCGAACAGTTCTGCTGTGGTATTTCATTGTAAAATCTAATTTTGTTAAAATAGATAAACACATTGTTAAAATGGACAATAATAACAAAATGTTCTACTCATTATGTAATCACTCTGTGAATATGAAAGTGTTTTACAATAAGCCAGTTAAGCTACATGTTTTACTATTACTTACTAATACCTTTTTCAGTCGATGTTGTACATCTGTGTCGTGGAAAGTTTCTAAGTCGAACTTGCTTAGATCTATGGCCTGATCACACATCTTTTTAAAAAGATGCTGATTAAGACATCTAAGCCCAGGTCCATTGTGCAGAATGGACCATGCAGTCAGTTTTCTAGCAGTGTAATGCCCGATTCACATGGGGAGTGAGCATCAACATGAAATTAGACTGCAATCGGCTACTGTCTGAGCTGGGGTATTTGCATAAAGTGATCTGATTGGCTGACGCTTCCGTTGGCGCTTGAAAAGTAGAAAAATGTTTAACTTCTGCAGCGAGCAACACCTCTGAAGCAGCACAGACGGAATTAAGTTTGGCAATGCTTGACGTCATCTATTCAAAGTCAATGGGAAGTGTTGATGCTGATCCCCCGTGTGAATCCAGCGTAATACTTGCTTTGCTGCAGCGCATCCTGATTATAAGCAAAAAGCAAGTTTCCAGGGCTGCCTTCAAATATCCCAAGGGATGTCTGAAATTCGCTTATGAGCATTCTTTAAAAAATAATAATAATAAAAACAACTTATAAATAAAATACATACATCCCTAAATGCTGAAAGAATTATTACTTTTTTGGTTGTAAAAGTGTAATCACCTGAAAAACTCTCTACGTGGTCCTCCATGATCTTCCACCATCTCACCCACAAATTCAATGTTTGGCAATTTATGCCATTCAAAGTAAGATTTGTGAAGAGCAACACATGCACTGTGTAATATTCTTCTCAGGCGAGCCATAACAGTGACATGGGTAGTCAGGTCTAAGTTTTCCCTCCTTTTTTCCTCTTAAATGTCCACAAGGTCTTTTTGCAACTGTAAAAATGAAAAGAAAAAGGGTTATATTCATTTAAAACATTCTTCAAGGTAAGAGTTAGACATATATCAGGACTGTAGAGTCTGGGAGGAGAAGCCAGCATGTCATTTTCTGAAACCTCAGAATCTCTGTTAGTCTCCCTGTAATACATTCACAGCAAAATCAGTGTAAAATTAACATGATGTCCATAAATGGGTCAGACCCAAAGGTGTGAAAGTTAATTAAAAATTAATTCCTCAAAAAAAAACTGTCATGTGTTTGCTGCAAAACAAAGATGTTTGTTACTTCCGATCTAACAGATACTTAAATAAAATCATATCTCATATTTTACACTAACATCAACTTTAAAGGGGCTTTGAGCTGGTGAGGACATGTTTTGTGCTGTTGTGGAAGCTGAGGGGCTTGATGCAGATGTGTGGTTGTGCCCTGGGGATGTAGCTGGGTTTGATGAAAGAGGTGGATATGATTGGCTAGGGGCATCTGAAGTGGTTTGGGTTGAAATGTCCTAACAACCACAAAACATATTTTCAGCACTGACATGAACATGAATCTACACAAATCTGATTGCAAAATGAGGGTAAAATGTTGCCTACCAGTGGCCTAATGTACAGAGCTGACCGCCCAAGCACATTACATGCTTTTATTTCAGCTGGGCACAACACTGAAAGCTGAAGTGGTATAACCTTTCGGTTACTAGCAACTTTGCAAAATTCATAGTTTTCATAGGAAGGTCATGGAATTGTTCCCTCAACACCCTAAATTCGGTTTCATTTAAGTGTAATGGAACTATTAGTTTGTATTGTAGACTTACGTCTGGGGGAGAAAAAAACCCATTAATATTTCTTTAAAAGAGTCAGCATTTTATCTATTTGTCTGCACATCTCTGAAAGCAGAAAGAAGCCACATGGAAACGTAATGTAAGAAATTAAGCAATTAAATGTAAAGCACAGACACTAGCACCAAAGGCATAGGGAAGTGAATTAGCTGACAGAGGAAGGAAAACCAAGAGCTTACGGCACGGCATCACTGCAGCCCTGAGAGCTCCAAGTGGGAGGGATTACAACGCGAGTTGGCTGGATGACCTCCAAGTGAGAGGGGCTTACGCCACAATTGCGCTGGGGTTTAGGGTTGGTGTAAATGTAGTAAACATTATTAAAACACAACAGGTTACTGTGAGGTTGGTTTAAGGGTTGGTCTAGGAGTAGAGGTTAATAAAACACAACAGGTTACTGTGAGGTTGGGTTTAGGGTTGGGTAGGTGTAGACATTCATAAAACACAAAAGGTTGAAGTCTGTGTCACGTACAAGACATGAAATAAATAAAAGCTCCAGGTGGTGTGTACAGTCCCAACCACTCTGAGCTGACCAGCCCATTTGGAGCTGGCTCCGACCTCCGTTTACACCCTTCTCGCCCTTGCCGCTCCAAAGCAGACAGAAGCCACAGAGTGAACCAAATGTAAGTCAATCAAATGTTACGTATATCGACAATAGTACCAGAGCTAGGACATGGGGAAGCGTCGTAGCTGGCAAATGAAGGAAACTCAAAAGCTTACAGCACCTGGTATGTCGCAGGCGGTCTCCCATCCAAGTACTAGACAGGCCCAACCCTGCCTAACTTCCGAGATCAGATGAGATCGGGCGTGCTTTTTTTTTTCTTTTTTTTTATTGAAAGAATTCCATATACAATTTCATACATAAAAACATACTACAACACACATTAAAAGATCATTTGAAAACAAAGCATTAAAACTGTGTCAATTTCCAGTTCATTCCTTTAAAAACTTTACATGCTTTCTCCATTAAAATCTTGTGCAGCTCTCTCAACATGTTCTCATTTTTATAATATACATACAGTTTTTTCACATATCCTTCCATTTTCATCCTGAAAACTTTCCATACATCCATCACCATTTTCTCTTTTTTTTGCCATAATTCTCCTTTCCCACATTGCATTTTTCATCAGCATTATACATAGGTAACAATTTTCTCATTTTCATCTTTCTTATTCCATCCCAACATCACCACTCTACTCCATTCTGTTTAATTTTCATCCCAATCTCCAATTATTCCTTTAATTAAAACTTTACAATCTTTTAAAAAACTTTCCAAATCTTGACAATATAAAAACATGTGTAATAACCCTTCTTCTTCTTTTTGACATACTTTACACATTCCACTTTGTTCCATCCCTATCTTGTTTAAAAGATTGCTTTGTGCCTTATTAAAAATTCTAAACATTCGACTTTTGTTTCTACATACCCTCCTTTCATGTTTCCCCATATTTCATTTGCTTTTACATTTTTGTATTTTTGCATCCAGTATTTGTTTGCTGTTGGTTCTTTAAAAACATATATTAGTTAGACATATATCAGGACTGTAGAGTCTGGGAGGAGAAGCCAGCATGTCATTTTCTGAAACCTCAGAATCTCTGTTAGTCTCCCTGTAATATATCCACAGCAAAATCTGTGTAAAATTATCATGATGTCCATAAATGGGTCAGACCCAAAGGTGTAAAAGTTAATTAAAAATTAATTCCTCAAAAAAAACTGTCACGTGTTTGCTGCAAAACAAAGATGATTGTTACTTCCGATCTAACAGATACTTAAATAAAATCATATCTCATATTTTACACTAACATCAACTTTAAAGGGGCTTTGAGCTGGTGAGGACATGTTTTGTGCTGTTATGGAAGCTGAGGGGCTTGATGCAGATGTTTGGTTGTGCCCTGGGGATGTAGCTGGGTTTGATGAAAGAGGTGGATATGATTGGCTAGGGGCATCTGAAGTGGTTTGGGTTGAAATGTCCTAACCACCACAAAACACATTTTCAGCACTGACATGAACATGAAAACGTACAAATCTGATTGCAAAATGAGGGTAAAATGTTGCCTACCAGTGGCCTAATGTACAGAGCTGACTGCCCAAGCACATTACATGCTTTTATTTCAGCTGGGCACAACACTGAAAGCTGAAGTGGTATAACCTTTCGGTTACTAGCAACTTTGCAAAATTCATAGTTTTCTGGAAGGTCATGGAATTGTTCCCTCAACACAAAAACATAAATAATAAATATTTTTCTCTTCTGTTGTATTCCTCTTTCGCCTCCTCCATTGTGTCTATAACATATTGTTCAGTTAAAAAGCCTTTTTTAAATTCATATAAAATGTCCCTTACTTTTAAAATCCCAACTAAAATATTGTTGTTCAAGAAAAGAGGTTGGTTTAAAATGTTTTCCCTTCCATGTGGATTATATTCCACTTTTGTTAAAAAATTCCCCCACGCACTTAAAATTTCTCTATAAAATTCAGGTAAGTTTTCTGTCATCCAAGCTTTTGTTTTCATCCACTAAATCCCATGTTAAAATTCCCACACTCGTTTAAAAAATATTTCATTGTTTTTTTCCACTCTGGTTTGTTTTCTTTTTCTAGATACTTCTTTATTCTTTTCACTCTTAAACTATTTTTTCTTTGTTCTACATCTATTAATTGTATTAAAAGCAATTCTTGGTGGCTTACCTCCCCATAAATAACTAATCCACTTTTTGCATCAATTTCTGAAAAGGGTACTTCGTCTACTGACTATAGACAAAATCAATATTTCAAAGAGAACTTTTTTGTAACCGAACCTACTGAATATCTTTATGAGCATTCTAATAAAGAAGCGTTTGTTCATGTGCCAGTCATTCGGTTGCTTGAAACCTTGTTAAGTCAAGACAGATTTTTAAATAACATTGAATTCACACATAAACATCTCCCTGGACAATACAGCTCATTTCAAGATGCCTTTTATGTGGATGTGTTTGAAATTTGCAACCCTCTTGGGACATCTCTGAAAATTCATAAAATTACTGCTGTGTACTGGGTGGTCTTAAATTTACCTGCAAATTTAGATCTACTTTAACATCAATCCAGTTAGCTGTTTTAGGAAAAAGTGTTGATGTTAAAAAATTGGGTTTTGACAAATTTCTTGAACCTTTAATAAAAGAGTTAATCTCTGGAGCACGAAGGTTTGTTTGTGGAAGCTTTAGGACGTTATATAAAGCCAACTGTATTCTGTATGTGTGCCGATAATCTTGGAGTGCATGGTCTTGCTGGGTACCAGGAAAATTTTTATGTAGAAAGATTCTGTCTATTCTGTTTGATTAGTCTTGTGATCAGATCTCAACTGTAAAACCTTGTGACTTTCCTTTGAGAACTGTTGATCAGCATGATTTATTTGTAGAACAGCTTAAGCAGAGGGATATTCAGAGTGTTAATGGTATAAAGAGTGAGTGTGCATTGAGCAAACACTTAAGATATTTTCATCCAGTAACTGGATTTCCCCCGGACTTTTTACATGATTTCTTGGAAGGGGTCATCCCTGTGGAATTATCTTTGTGCCTCAGAGACTTGATTTCCAAGGTTTCATTACTCTTGAGGGATTAAATCACTCCATTAGAACATTTCCTTACAAGTACTCCGACAGGGTCAACAAACCAAAGACAATTCTAAAAACAGGTCTTGTTAAAGGATCAATCGGAGGAAATGGACACGAAAATTGGACTTTATTGCGCTTACTTCCTCTGATGATTGGGGATCATATCCCAGAGCATGAGCCATCATGGGATATAATGGACCTAAAAGAAATTGTTGAGATTGTTTTGTCGAACAGTCTCTTTGATGAAACTCTGTGTTACTTGTCATTTAAATGGTCTGACCACCGATTGCTTCTTACTTCCACTTTTCTGGACTATGCATTAAAGCCTAAGCGTTACTTTATCAAACACTACCCAGAACTAACTAAATGTTTTAGACCTTTGGTGACTTTGTGGACTATGCGATTTGAGTCAAAGCACTTTTTCTTCAGGAAGGTTGCGCGTGATACCCACAACATAAAAAATGTGCTTCTCACTCTTTCCATGAAACATCAACAGATGATTGCATACCATTTGGATGCACAAAGCCTTTTAAAGTCAGACTTGCATGTTGAAAAGTTGGATGTGGTTAGCATATCATTGTTGGATGCAACCCTGAGGCATGCTGTACAAACAAAGTTCCCACAGTTGCACACTGTGTCACTGTCCAGAGATGTTTGTCTGCATGGAACTAGATATGCCAAAAACATGATCATATGCAGGACACTGCAATGCTGTTCTTCAGTTCTTCAGTTCAGTTCTTCAATGCACTGCCTGAGTTCTTCAGAATAGAAAGCATGTTGATCAATTCTGCCAAAGTGTTCTTTATAACTGTTACATGTCCATGTATGTATGTATTTATTTATTTATTTTTGTTGCCCTCTAGAGTTTTGTTGCTGTTTTTATTTGATTTGAGTAGATTCCTTCGCACCTGCAGATCATTGACCGCCGGCGTTATAAGAGCTCATGCTGCAGTGCTTCAGAGCGGGGACTTGAGCGGCCATCCAGACGTGGAGTTGTGCTCCTTTTGTGTTCAGCCTTTGTTTAGTTGTGTTTCCTCTGACAATGGCAAAACTCCTTTCAAAATAATGGAAAGGCTTGCACCAGTATCCCTTAAAATGCGTACAGGCACAGGCTTACTCACGCTGGAAATGGACACAGTTCCATAGTGCAAGAAGGGCGCATAACCATCTTTAGTGAAATTAAAATCAGACTCGGACGTGCAGTTAGAACTTGAACTAGAGTCAACGGAAATTAACCCAACAGGTTTTGCTTTCGCTTTCTTTCTCAACACTGGACCATTTGCAATTAAATGACCAGGGGTCTTGCAATAAAAACAAACCCGTTCAACAGTTGAAATAGTGGACTTAATAGTGAGTGATTTACGAGGTGGTGAAACTAGTGATTTCTCGCGTGGTTTTCTTTAAACGTGATTTTGCGCGTTAAAACAAAGTCATCTGCCAAAGTGGCAGCTTTGTGGAGCGTATCAGCTTTCTGTTCCTTAAGGTAAGTAGAAAGAGCAGCTGGTAAACAATTTTTAAACTCCTCCAAAAGAAGAAGTTGTCTCACTTGTTCTTTACTCTCAGCTTTTTGAGACGTGCACCACCAATCAAACAAAATCTCTTTCTCTCGTGCAAACTCGACATAGGACTGGTTTGGAAGCTTTATATAATGCCGAAAGCGTTGTCGATATGCCTCCGGAACTAACTCGTATGCTCTTAATATAGCAGCTTTCACCAACTTATAGTCAGCGGTTTCTTCAATAGACAACGAAGCGTATACTTCTTGTGCTTTACCGGTAAAATACACACTGCAGCAGCAGTGACCAGACATTTTCCAGCCACTTCAAAGAAGCAGCAACTCTCTCAAAGTGACAAAAATATTTCTCAACGTCCTTTTCACAAAAAGGATCAACCATATTCCGATTTCGACCAACATCAAATTCCTTAGAGACTACAAGTTTTCCGGTCATCTCCAATTCCATACGTTTTAGTGCATATTGATGATCTATTTCACGCTTTCGCAACTCTAATTTAGCATTTTCTAACTCAATTTCTTTTTCTTTTATTACTAATTCTCTCAAACGAATAGTGTTTTCACTTACTGAAGGATCAGCCACTTCCTCAGCAAGACTAACACTCTCTACAGGCATTTCTAAAACGCCCAATTCCACCAGATAACCCTTTAACACATTCCGCAGAGTTTCCTTCAAAGTCTTATATCTTGGAGCAATTTCGATTTCAAAACTGCAATAACTTCGCAAAAATTCACAATAACTGCTCTTTTGTGCACGATAAAAGCAGTTCTTCAGAAGGAGAAATGTGTCTACTACAGACGCCTTTTGCGACGCACACAGTTATGCTCACAAAAAACAAAATAATGGTTTTAACGATAAATATTTCAAACAAAATGTTTACAAATATTTAAACCATTAAATAATCTAAACGAAAGAGCATCAACTCACCTGATTAAGCAGAAATATCAACGACATTAATTTGGCCAACTTAACCAGACACACACACACACAGCCAGGCTATCCTAAAATAGCTATATAGGCTACTACGAATTAAACAATATTGAAAGGTTATCAATTAAATTCACAAAATTCGTAACCAAATGCAATCCCAAAAACTAATGTATTTACCCCATTTAACACTAAATATTTCCCTAGTCTTCAGTGGCGTTAGGGGTTCGAGGCGACTTTAAACGCTGAAATCATGAACACCGCATACTGACCCAATTGCTAGATCAGCAGCAGGTGCTCTGAAGCGTACCCCCACTCCGAATAACCACAAAAATAAGAAAGGCAAAATAACAAAGTGGTAGGTCCACAACCTACCCGACGACTAAATTAAATAGGGCAAATACTCATACCTGGGATGCAAGCGATCACTCACACGAAAGCATATCCAGACGAATCACGAAAGAAACGGGGTGGCCACACTTCTTTCCTCCGACACTAAACAGCTGAAAAGCATAATCGAAACATTTTGGACGAGTCCCCAATTATGTTACAGCCACAGCCATAACACAAATGAGGGAGAACACAAATGGATCGGTCTAGGGGTTTTATTAAGATAAACAAACAAAAATAATCGAAGTATGGGGAGGAAACACAACTAAACAAAGGCTGAACACAAAAGGAGCACAACTCCACGTCTGGACGGCCGCTCAAGTCCCCGCTCTGAAGCACTGCAGCATGAGCTCTTATAACGCCGGCGGTCAATGATCTGCAGGTGCGAAAGAATCTACTCAAATCAAATAAAAACAGCAACAAAACTCTAGAGGGCGACAAAAATAAATAAATAAATAAATAAATACATACATACATGGACATGTAACAATAACAAAAAGGGTTTCTGCCTGGTATTTAGAACATTTGAGATCTTATGAACTTGTTTAAAGCCACTATGCTGACATGATTATCCTTGACTCTGGTGACCTAAATGGCTATATTACGCCCCGAATCTAGGGGAAAACAACATGGGCATAATACACGAAACAAAAGGGTGTTGTGGGTGGTGGATTTCCCAAACAAAGCAAAACTTAATGCGAAAGATCCCCTTCGGTCGACAACCAAACTCGGACACTGAATTGAGAGTAATTAAATAGATTTATTATAGTAAATACAAGTTTTAAATGAGCATCTCTTCAGGGTGGCAACAGGCCAAAATAACAAACAAAACAAAGTAAATCAGCTAAATTACCTATAGATCTTTAAAAGAAAGGTACAGGAATCTTACCTTTCTCCCTAAATGTAAACAAAGTCAAAAGTAATCAAAACGAATAGGCAGGTCACCCCTACAAGCTCGAACTCTCAAAGTTTTGTAAGCATACAGCACATAAACAATTGTACAAGTCAACACGGTTGGTCGTCGGCCGAAAGGTAGGGAAAATCCAGGAGCTCTCCACTACCAGCAACTGTCGCACCACGAATGAGCTCCCTGATCCCTGCCAGAAGTTCCTCTTTATAGACCTCCGCGACCAGCAGCCAATCAGAGTTCAGATCATATTAGGATGGGAGCCTATGAAACAACAGAAAACACACAAGAAGGCGGGACAAAGCAAAAGACGCATGCAATGCGCAACAAAAAAAGTTAATAAATAAACTTCACTCGTAACAGGCTATCACCCATTAATTCCATACAGTGTGAGATCGAAGGTGTTTGTGACCCTGAGGACCTATTTGCAGCATTGAATGTCCTTTACAATGGTATGTACCACATTAACTAACTAATTTATTTATTTATTGCTTAAATTTAATAAAGGCTTCTTGTTTACTTACAGCCTTTACTACTATGAGTCATCATTTCCTCCACTGAAGCCCGGCGAGTCCAGCTTCCCGAAGTGCCTGAATCAGTGGAATCTCTCATCAATATTCTTCAAGAGAAGCTGCAACTACAAGGACAGTTTTCCCTTAAGTTTGAGGATGCTAATTGTGGCAATGCACTTTGCAACCTGTTTGACATCTCAGAATTGCCCAGTGGAAAAGCAGTCTTGCATATTTAGTGGTGCAAGTCATCAGCTTATGAAACCAGTAGCCTTCCATCAGTTTCATCACTTGATACTGCTTGTCTCGACTCCTCTGAAGAATCCTTGCCAAGCACCTCAAGCTCTGTGCAAAACTATTTACGTACTGCCTCAGAATGGCCCTCGCCATTCCCCATACCAGCTCTGTAATTTAATGTGGAGCTAGAACTAAGACCAGGAAACAAGGCATTTGAAAAAACAAAAAAAGGCATTGACGTGACTAGAGACATGAAAATAGAGATTCTTGACAAAATAGTGCAGACAGTTTTTGACATAAAGGCGTACCCTGACAATCAGGAAATTGAATCTATTGCATCTGCATTGGTTTTCAAATACCCTTGCCTTAAGGAGCCTGGCAAAATAAAGTGTTTTGAGGGATGATTGATTAGCATCTAGAATAAGCTAAACAATTATAGGGCAAAGTTGCGAGAGGCAGGTTGCAATGAAGTAATTTTTAACAGGAAGCGAAACGATGATGCCAGTGGTCAGAGGAGTTTCACCCTTAAGAAGGCAAAGCGTGGAGAAGTCAATCATGTACCGGAACATCCATGCAACCACACTGACACTTCACTTGAAGAGCAAAGAATTACTTTGGTGGAGGAAACCAAAAAGCCAAGAAGAGACATGGCAGCCATAAGTGAAAAAATTGAACTAAAATTTTCCCTTAGAAGAAAAGAAATGGTCCAAGAGCAGCCAATAATTGTAGAGGTTCAGGAGAGGTGGCCTGCACTCTCTTTCCAAGAACAGGTAAAGAGATATTTTTTTTCTTTCTTATTAGGCTTTAAGTTCACAGTATGCAATATGCCCTGTTTACAGAAAGTTTGATTACTGTAAATCTGGTTGGATTGTTTGTTTTAAAAAGATCTGTGAGGAATTTCTCTGCATCACCAACAAAGACCTTCTAGGAGTGTTAGGGAAAAAGATCACAGATTCAATTTGCAGGTGAACACAAATTTATTCCTTACAAAAATCAAAAATACTCTTCAAAATGATAGTTCAGAAAGCTCAGTTAAAGCAGACGAAGAAGAGACGCTAGGGCGCTGGTGGGCGATTCCTCGCGGATGGAGGAGCAACGGAAGAACTGACCGGACCACAGCGGGCAGGTTGGCTGATGCAGAGGAGAAAGTAACAAAACAAAAGAGAGCAAAAGAAAAACGAAACCAAAACAAAACAAACTGGTGCTTGGAGTCTGGGGAAACAGGACACGACAAGACAGGATTACTCTCAACAAGAACTCCGATCAAGAAGTCTTCTCACAGTATAGACAGACGAGGGGAAGGGGGGGTTGGGGAAGAGACAACAGGGTTAAGTGGGAATCAAAACACAGGCTTTACCCTGGATACACGAAAAACCGGGTGAACCTGACCAAGAGTGCAGAAAAGCTTGAGCCGTACTGCCACCGGACTCAAGACTTTCGTGATACGGTATGGCCCAATGAACCTAGGTGCCAGCTTGCGAGAAGGCGCCCGGAGAGGCAGGTCCTTGATAGACAGCCAAACCTTTTGACCACAAACGAAAGGAGGAGCAGGAGTCCGGTGACGGTCAGCTGCCGTCTTGGTCTGTCTAGAAGCCTGGACCAAGGCCTCCTTAGCCCTTCTCCAGGTGTGGCAACACCATCGGACAAAGGCCAAGGTAGACGGAACTGCGGCATCAGGTTCCTGAGTAGGAAACAAAGGGGGTTGGTAACCAACAGAACATTGGAATGGGGACATACCTGTAGAGGCTACCGGCAGGGAGTTGTGGGCATACTCAATCCAAGATAACTGCTGGCTCCAGGAACCCGGATTCTGAGACACCAGGCAGCGGAGACTTCTTTCAAGATCCTGATTGGCTCGTTCAGTTTGCCTATTGGTCTGGGGGTGAAAACCTGAGGACAGACTCGTAGAGGCCCCGATCTGTCTACAGATTTCTTTCCAAAACCGAGAGACAAATTGGGGTCCTCTGTTAGAGACCACATCCACCGGAATGCCATGAATCCGGAAGACGTGCTACACCACCATTTGAGCAGTCTCCTTGGCTAATGGGAGTTTGGGCAAAGGAATAAAATGGGCCGCCTTAGAGAAGTGGTCCACCACTGTTAGGATTACAGTGTTACCTCTCAGTGGGGGTGGGCCAGAGATAGTCAAGAGCCACATGTGACCAGGGGCGAGAGGGGATCAGGAGGGGATGTAACAGACCAATGGGCGGCTGATTAGAAGTCTTATTCTGGGCTCATATAGAACAAGCCAATACAAACCGGCTGACATCTTGGGCCGTTGAAGGCCACCAAAATCGCTGTTGAATATTGACCAGCGACCTCCAGACTCCTGGATGACAGGCTACTCTGGACTCGTGACCTCACCGGAGGACTTCAGGCCTTAATTTGGCTGGCACGAACAGCCGCCCTTCTGGGCACCCCTCCGGAGCTCCCCCCTCTCCCACGGCCTCCTCCACCTGCCATTCAACATCCCAGGAGAGAGCCCCCACCATCGCTTCTCTAGGGAGGATGGCTTCTGGGATAGCTTCTCCTCCTGGCACATCAAACAGTCGGGAGAGTGCATCAGGTTTGATGTTTTTGGAACCAGGCCGATACAGGGGGGAAAGTTGAAGCGTCCGAAGAAGAGTGCCCAGCGAGCCTGGCGAGAACTCAATCTCTTGGCTGAATGGATATATTCTAAGTTCTTGTGATCCGTCCAGACCAAGAACGGATGTGCTGCCCCCTCCAACCAGTGGCGCCACTCACCCAGAGCCACTCACGCCCAGCAGCTCTCTGTTACCAATGTCGTAGTTTCGTTCAGCTGGGCTCAGACGGTGAGAAAAGAAGGCGCAAGGATACACCTTCCCATCCCTTGAGGACCGATGAGACAGGACTATGCCTACCCCGACTTCCGAGGCATCCACCTCAACAATAAACTGCCGTTCAGGATCTGGAAGAGAAAGGACAGGAGCAGTGATGAAACGGGACTTGAGAACATCAAAGGCCTCCTGTGCTTTACTGTGCCATATGAACGGTACCTTAGGAGAGGTAAGAGCTGTTAAGGGTGCAGCGACTGAGCTAAAGTTCCGGATGAATCGTCTATAGAAATTGGCAAACCCCAGGCACCGCTGCAGAGCCTTACGGGAGTCAGGGACTGGCCACTTGGCAACGGCCCTTACCTTAGCGGGATCAGCCTTGATACCCTCCATCGAGACTATATGCCCCAGAAACGAAACTGACTTGCTGTGGAACACACACTTCTCCGCTTTGACATAAAGCTGGTTCTCCATCAGCCATTGTAGGCCCTGACGGACATGCTGAGTGTGTACCTGTTCAGACGTATATATCATCAGAATATCATCAAGGTACACAAAGACAAATCTGTTTACCATGTCTCTCAGCATATCGTTCACCAGGGCCTGGAAGACTGCAGGGGCATTGGTGAGCCCGAAAGGTAGAACTCGGTATTCAAAGTGCCCCGTAGGTGTGTTGAAGGCAGTCTTCCACTCATCCCCCTCACGTATCGGGACCAAGTGATTAAAGACCTTGGCTCCTTGTAATAACTCAAAGGCAGAAGACATTAAGGGCAGAGGATACCTATTCTTAACAGTAATGTCATTAAGGCCTCTGTAATCAATACAAGGACACAGAGAACCATCCTTCTTCTTGACAAAGAAGCCGGCGAGGAAGAGGGGCGGATGATATCGGCTTCTAAAGACTCTCGAATATACCTGTCCATGGCCTCTCTCTCTGGAGCAGAAAGGGAATAGAACTGACCCTTTGGCTGAGAAGTGCCTGGGAGGAGCTCGATGGCACAATCATATGGCCGGTGCGGAGGCAGAGAGGTGGCTTGGGACTTGCTGAAAACCTGACGGAGATCATGGTATTCCATCGGGACTCCGGAGAGATCCAACTTATCCATCTGTAACACATAAGACACAGAACCAGGACACGAGGCAGGCCCAAGACAAACAGCAAGACAAGACGGACTCCAAGACAACACTAAGTTCCCTGACCAATCAACGTGAGGATTGTGTTTAGTCAACCACGGGTGCTTCAATACCACTGGAGCACTCGGGGAGTTGAATAAATAAAATGTAATAACCTCACAGTGATTTCCAGAGACTATTAGACTTACAGTAGAGGTAGAATGGGTGATTGATGTGAAGGCAAACCCATTCAGGGAGCGGACAGTAATGGGAGAGGAAAGAGGGATGCCCCAGACTCTGGCCGTGGTGCTGTCCAAAAAATCTCCTTTAGATCCCGAGTCGATCAGGGCAGAGCAAGGATGAGCCACACCACTGAACTGAACGGAGGCCGGGAGTGAGGTGCGATGTGTGGTGGTATCAAAACAAGGGATGGCACCCACCAGAATCCCACAGTTTACTAATGGGCTGGAGCTTTTAAAGGACACCATAATGTCAGGTGACCTGGCTTCCCACAGTATAGGCAGAGACCATGAGCCAGATGAAACCGCTTCTCCTCGGTGGTAAGTAGAAGACGTCCCAACTGCATTGGCTCTGGAGAGGTGGTGGGTGATGGGGTGCGATGGATATTAGAGGCGCCCTGCTCAGCCATCCAGGAAGAGCCAGTGACTCGCCTATGCTGTCGAAGCTGTAGTCGAGTCTCCACACGGAGGGCCAGGTCCACTAAGGCGTCAAAGTCATAGTCAAGGGCCCTGTCTTTCAAAAGGGTGATTACAAACGCCACCCTGGATTCCTCCGTAACATAGCGGCGAGGCTGGAGGGCAAAAACAAGGGAACATTGTGAAAGAAAAGCCTGACAAGAACTAGGATCCCCTTCATAGGGCGGTGGGTTTTTGGCGTGAGGTTCCAATTTAGGGTGAGGGGGAAAAGCTGCCTGCCGGCCAGCTCTGGTATTTTCTTAAAGCTCTTGAACCTGAGCATTAAGTTCACTAACTTGGGCTCTCAGCATTTCAACTTCTTGAGAGGCAGCTGTTAATTGGGTAGCATGCTGGCCAAGGAGAACAACCTGCTGTGCCACAGCGTTCCTTACGTGCTCTGCACCTGCTGACTCCATATTGGTCAGTTCGTTCTGTCAGGGAAGATCACGGATTCAATTTGCAGGTGAACACAAATTAATTTCTTACAAAAATCAAAAATACTCTTCACAATGATAGTTCAGAAAGCTCAAAACAGGTGATCCAAAAATGAGGAACAGTTCCGTATACCACCACCAGGTGGCGAGAATGAGCGGCGCAGTGCGCTCAGACTTTGAGTTTAAAGCAGCCGAAGAAGAGACGCTAGGGCGCTGGTGGGCGATTCCTCACGGATGGAGGAGCAACAGAAGAACTGAGGCAGACTGACCAGACCACAGCGGGCAGGTTGGCTGATGCAGAGGAGAAAGTAACAAAACAAAAGAGAGCAAAAAAAACGAAACCAAAACAAACTGAAGTGAGGATCGATAATTGATTAAAAGATGGAACAACAAGGCGGGAAAAATGAGCATGCAGACAGTAAAGCACATGGCCAGCTGTCAAAACAAACCCACGTGCTTCACAACACACAATGACAACACAAACAGGTAAGTCAAGACACACTCATCACAAGGAGTTTTCATGGCAGCCACTGACAAGTACACACCAAAGCTTCTGAAATTATACAGAGCCAGAAAAAGAGCTTTTGGACATGAAATGGAAGAGCTCCTGGAAAGACTTGATGAAAGGGCAAGTTAATTTTCATTATTTACATGTTTTTGATCTATGTAGCTGATGATATTTCAGTTTTCATACTGTGACTTTTTGGTTGTATCTTTTTTATGTTTTTGCAGACAACAGAACTTGTTAATCACAGAAGGACGGCTGCTTTGGAGGGCCTGCCTTTGTTTCTTTGAGAGAAACAAACTAAAGTTTTCAAGAAAAGTAAAGTAAAGTAGGTGTCAAAGACTTTAAATGGTTTAAAGCGTGAGTGTCCAAACTTGCTTCTGCATGGCTGGTGTCTTGAGAAATTGAGCGCCAATCTATTTGGAGCCTTCTGGTAATCATAAAAACCTTGATTAGCTGGTCAAAATGTTTAGTTCAGGGATCATTAACAGAAATTACAGTTCCCCTGACCTTAATGTATAAGAAGTAAATTTACTATAAACATATCTTGTAAATTTCATGATGCACAAGTATCTTGTTATTTTTAAAAGATTGATGTTTGGCTCTATATCACTACCAGTTAGGACCTACTCACTGCTTTGTCTGTATTACATATAATTAGAGGTGTGCCGAGACGTTATTCTTTTCAACCAAAATGGCACCTGTTGTATTCAGAGTACAACATATCAGCATTTATTTATTTATTTATTCATTTATGGCAGCATTTTAAAACCAATCACTTGGTTTTTTAAGTATTTGAAGTCCAATCACTGCATTAAATGTTGCATATGAATCCTGATGTGTTATGTGTTTGTAGATCTGGGCTCCTTGTTATTTACATGTTGTTTGTTTAATTGCTAAATTCACTTTTGCTTAATGTTTTGAATTATAACACTATGTCCCACTACAGACATTACATAGCAGTTATATAGTCTTGCAATTAGGGCTATCACAATTATTAAATATCCGTATGATTGCCATTATTTGACATAACTGTGGTCATTTTGCTTAACTGCGATTATTGTGCATTTTTATTAGCCATAAGGGGGAGCTGTAGTATCTGCACCACCATGCTTCCAACATGCGTGTTCTGCACACAAATATGCATGTTAAATTCAAATGGCACTTCTGTCCAGTTTGCATGGTCATTGTATTGTGATGGTTTGTTATTTACAGAATGTTCATATTTCTGAAAGATACAGTATATTTTTTACACTGAATAAATAAATTTATTACAATTATTTAAATGTGTGAGTGTGTTAATTGCCATAGCCCTAAAACAAACAATTAATTGCTAAAATTATTTAATTTCTATAATCGCAATTATTTGACTATTAATCGTCGTACTTGCAATATAATATCTTGCTTGCTTGTAGATAAAGCACTCTAATGACTTTCTATGCTCAAATATTCCTATTGTGCTTTCACAGGAAACTGAAGATGGAACAAAGGGCATATCAGTTGGCATTCTCTATGTTATGGAAGATGACACACGGCAGCATCACCAGTGATCCAGAACATTGCTGTTGTACTGGAAGAGGTTGTTATTTTGAAAGACATTCCAGATACCTCAAGTGCTGTGGCATACCTGTTTGGCCTTCTTTATGCACTCAACTTTTCCTATCCCAAAAAACTCACTTTTGACACAATTCAGAATGTTTTCATGGAGCTTGGGACTGGATGTACACAATGTGTGCTTTCTCTTAAAAACAAGATGTTAAACTAAAACAGTGAACAGTGTTGTGTCAATGGTCTGATGTTACAAAGACCTAATGTACAATTTGAGTACTAAATCTGATCCATGAGAGCCACTGTTATTGTGTTCAGTTAAATGGGTAACACTTTATAATAACTACACACTATGAATCATTTGTTAAGCATTAACAAATAGTTAGTTCATTATCTGTTAAGTATTAACTCTACATTAATAAATGTTAGTAAGCACTTTATAAATACAGCTACAAATGCTGTATTATTGTAATTCTACTTATAAGCACATTTATAATGTGATTATAAATTGTATTTTCATACTTTAATGATTCATTTTTTCATTACTTAATTAAGTATTGCATTATTTACAAACTAGTTATTTAAGAATAGTTGGTGCTAATTTAAGATCATTCAGAATGCGTAAGTAAATTATTAATAAACTATTCAAATTAACATTCATATATCTTATTATTCAGGCATATACTAATAGTTAATTTGTATGTTAATAAATGCTTTATTAAGTCAACTTCATCCAGTTTTGTGACCTAAACTAAAGTGAGGACTATTTATGTCATGATCAGTGGTGGGGAAAAGGAGCGAGGACTCAAATGCAGAAACTTAATGGGTTTATTAATAATAAAAATAAAACAAAGAGCAACAAAAACAACTCAGAGGGAGAAAACATTAACAAAACACACAAGCAAACAAACAAACTTGACTGGGCAGGCTGGCAGGGATCAGGACTGGAAAACACGACAGGACAGGGCTATAAACGATGACGAACTGGCACAGGACACCAGACATGAGGAGAATATAAGCAGAAATAATTAACAAACAGACAGGTGAACAGGATAAACTAATAATGGGTTAACAAGGAGGGTGGGACTAGACAATAAACAGGAGAGCACATGACACAAAGAAACACCACAAGCCATGTGCTCACATGAAACGAGACTAGAACACGCAGCCAATGAGAGAACTCATTAACCACGTGTTCTCCTTAGACAAAACACGCGGCGCATGTAAACATGTACCACGTGCTAAACACAACACCAACAGAAGACTGAACGCAAGACACGAGTACACGATAAATGAAAACACTCACCATGCACTCACACATGCAATGAGCATGTTTCATCCCAGCGCCAACCGAAACCAACTAGACTGAGATGCTGGGAATGAAACACCACGCTGCAGACAGAACGAACATAAACACCAGGACGAGAGCGCACGTCGCAAACACGCCCAGACCTCGCGCGCCCACATCAAGCGGCAGTGCGCATGGCCTGAGCGCGGTCATGACGGTGCTTACACAGAGACACACAATGACAAATTGAGTGCTCGACCCGAGAAAACTCGAGTCGAGCACAACATACAGGACAAGACAAAACCAGTGTCTGGACTCTGCCACCAAAACAAGAAATTACAAGACTGGAGTGGCAGAACCCTGACAATTTATGCTTTATAAATCTCTTATAAATGACAATGAAAGGCTCAGTTATATTCTAAACAGGAAAAAAAGAAAATAAACGACTTTATTCATTTCTATTCATTTGAAGATACACAAATGAAACTGTATCAAGTGCAAAATCTATCTTCGCAATCTTATGTAAAATAAAATTACTGTGCAGCTTAAACTTCGCTAAATAACTTTGAAATGTTAATATATTAATATATTGTTAAATTAATATATTGTTGTTGTTTTATTTAATTGTATTTATTGCTAATTGTATTTTGACACTCCTGTTATTCGGCGATGTTTATTGTTTATTTGCAGTCCTGATCCAAGCAAGCCAGCGGCGACAGTGGCGAGGAAAAAATAAACTTCACCAATTGACGAAGTGAAGGGAAAAAAAACCTAGAGAGAAACTAGGCTCTGTTGGGCATGACCATTTTTCATCTGGCCAAACTTCCTGTTCAGAGCTGCAGTCTAGGCGCCGGAGGCTGGAGAAGCTGGACGTCCATCGTGGAGAAGCTGCAGGTGTGAGTAGGGCACCGGCAGGCGGTCAGGTTGGCCTGACCCAATGTGGGAACTCGTTTGTCACGGTGGTCATTCAGGAATCAGTCTCATGCACTCCATTTCACCATGACGACCACAGCATCAGTTCGGGATACGACCTGGTCCAGGATTATGGATACCTTGGGATCATCTCTTCACAGGTCTTGGATCGCATCAATGGCACTGCATAGTCTCTAGGGACCTCGGAATGAGTATCCCCAGGTGGAAATAGAGAATAAAGAAAATAATTAGCGTAGCTGCGGTTCATAGTGTATTTAAATGAGATGTAAAAATGGAGTGTTATAGATGAAAATAGCAGTTAAATAAACAAACATAGAAACAAACATGTAAAGCATATGAGAGTTTCTAACACAATGTCTGGTGTATTGAGAAGTGTATCCGACAGGTGATGTCAAGCCAGCCCACCTGCGTAGAGCACATTTATGCATCATACCGTTATGCGATGCATTGAGTGTGTGCTTTATAAAAAGATAGGTCTTTAATCTAGTTTTGAACTGAGAGAGTATGTCTGAGCCTCGGACATTATTAGGAAGGCTATTCCAGAGTTTAGGAGCCATAAATGAGAAGGCTCGACCTCCTTTACTCGACTTTGCTATTCTAGGTACTACCAGAAGCCCTGAGTTTTGAGATCTTAAAGAGCGGGTTGGATTGTAGCGAGACAGAAGGTTGGTTAGATAAACAGGAGCTAGATTATTGAAAGTTTTATAGGTAAGAAGCAATATTTTATAATCAATACAGAACTTAACAGTCAGCCAGTGTAAGGAGGATAAAATTGGGGTGATATGATCATATTTTCTAGACCTGGTAAGAACTCTGGCAGCTGCATTTGTACTAGCTGAAGTTTATTAATAGAGGATGCTGGGAAACCAGCAAACAGAGCATTACAGTAATCCAGCCTAGAAGTCATAAAAGCATGAACTAGCTTTTCTGCATCTGAGATGGATAGCATGCTTCGTAACTTAGCGATGTTTCTCAGATAAAAGAAGGCGGTTTTTGTGACATGGGTGATATGATTTTCAAAAGTTAAATTGTTGTCTAATATAACACCCAGATCTTTTACAGTAGAGCTAATGCTAACTTTGTGTCCCTCTAATTGCAGGTCGAGTTGTGAGATCTGCTGTGTACAGGATTTAGGCCCAATAAGTAATAATTCAGTTTTGTCTGAATTTAAGAGAAGGAAATTGTTGGTCATCCAGTCTTTAACATCTTTAATACACTCAGTTAGCTTAGACAGTTCAGACGTCTCATCAGGTTTTGTTAAAATATATAATTGAGTATCATCTGCATAGCAGTAAAAGCTGATCCCGTGTCTTCTTATAATGTCTCCCAGGGGTAGCATGTATACTGTGAACAGCAAAGGGCCTAAAACTGATCCTTGAGGCACCCCATACTGTACTGGCCTGACCTGTGAAAGCTGTCCATTAATATTCACAAACTGGTAACGGTCAGTTAAGTATGACTTAAACCATTG
>CAIGQV010018552.1:711008-730749 GCA_903798115.1 Danio jaintianensis | reverse complement strand
AGACAAAATTAGATCTAATGTATGCTTTAAGCGATGGGTTGGACCAATAACGTTTTGCTTTATCCCAAGTGATTGTAGTAAATCTGTAAACACGAGCCCTAATGCATCGTTAGCGTCATCTATGTGGATGTTAAAGTCTCCTACAATTAGTATTTTATCAGTTTTAACTAGTAAGTCAGAAATAAAATCAGAAAACTCTTTTAGAAAATTGACATAGGGTCCTGGGGGTCTATATATGGTGATTAAAGCGAGAGATAACATAGGTTTTTCATAATATCCGGAAGCATAACATTAAGCGCCAATACTTCAAAAGAGTTAAACATAAGTCCATTTCTCTGATTAACAATAAGAATATCACTAAAGAGAGGGGTTGCACGGTGGCGCAGTGGGTAGCACGTTCTCACAGCAAGAAGGTCGCTGGTTCGAGCCTCGGCTGGGTCAGTTGGCGTTTCTGTGTGGAGTTTGCATGTTCTCCCTGTGTTCGCGTGGGTTTCCTCCACAAGTCCAAAAACATGTGGTATAGGTGAATTGGGTAGGCTAAATTGTCCGTAGTGTATGTGTGTGAATGAATGTGTATGGATGTTTCCCAGTGATGGGTTGCAGCTGGAAGGGCATCCTCTGCGTAAAACATATGCTGGATAAGTTGGCAGTTCATTCCGCTGTGGCGACCCCAGATTAATAAAGGGACTAAGCCGAAAAGAAAATGAATGAATGAATATCACTAAAGATTGATGCAACTCCATGCTTATATAAGAATCCTGATGGAGTTGCTTCATTTAAACTAATATAGTCATTTTGTTTCAGCCAGGTTTCAGTGAGACGGAGTGCATTAAGATTGTCGTCTGTTATTATTTCATTAATGATGAGTGCTATAGGTGCTAGTGACCTGATTTAAAAAGCTTTAAAAAAAATTTAAACCAACCTTTAAAAAATTTGTATTTTCACTTTTTCTGGTTTGATTCTTAATAGATTTTTTCTAGAGCACACAGTAAAATTATTTCCTGATCTAATAATATGTGGAACAGAAACAGTCTCTATGGGGTTAGCCAGATACGCATTACTGTGATTTAAGCGGGACGAGCAAGAGTCTATATGGCTAAAATGTGAATTTTCACTTACTAGTCAGACAGAACGAAGCATTCTGGAGATGTTGTCAAACAGGAGTTCAGCTCCAGCATTGCTTGGGTGCAGCCCATCAGCACGGAAAAACCTAGGACGCTCCCAGAAAAGATTCCAGTTATTGGCAAAGAGCAACTTCTGTTCTTTACACCATGTTAATAGCCATTCATTCAGATCAAAAAGCCTACTGAACCTTTCATTTCCTCTGCAGTAGGTAGGAAGCGGTCCAGAAACAATGATCTGCGTGGCAGGCGAGGTGCGTCGAACCGTCTCGATCAGGCTCCTGAAGTCCCTCTTGAGGATCTCCACGTGGAGGACGACAGCTCTGTTGCTCTCGCCAACACTCAGGATAGCGGGAACCTTAGCAGAAACATCCTTAACAAAAGGAAAGCAGTGAGTGTGTACATTGTTACCTTTAGCGGAAGCAGCGCGGATTTGGTGAACGATGGAGTCACCGATGATTGCCGCATCGCGACCCGTCTTGCGGAGGGGGGGCGAAGCGGTTCTCCATGGGGATCTCGAACACAGGAGGAGGAGACGTTCTGCCCCGTGACCTGGTATACACCTTACGCGGCTGCACCTTGGGGGCACGGTAGCCGGATGCCGGAGTGAACGACCCCTGGACGAGCCGCATCCTCTGTGCGCTGGGCCTGGACAGAGAAACACACGGGGTTGAGGTCGTGTGTTTAAATAGTCCTCACTTTAGATTAGGTCACAAAACTGGATGAAGTTAAGTTAATAATGCATTTATTAACATACATAGTAACCATTACTATGTGCCTAAATAATAAAATATATAAATGTTGATTTGAATAGTTTATTAATCGTTTACTAACTCATTCTGAATGATTCTAAAAGCCACCAACTACTCTTAAATACAAATGGTTTGTAAATAATGCAATACTGAATTTAGTAATGAACAATTAATAAATAACAAAGTATGAAAATACAGTCATTAAGCACATTATAAATGTGCTTATAGGTCAAGAATACAGCATTTGTAGCTGTATTTATAAACTGCTTACTAACATCTATTAATGTAGAGATAATGCTTAACAAATAGTGAATTAACTATTTGCTAATGCTTAATAGATGATTCATAGTGTATAGTTATTATAAAGTGTTACCGTTAAACGTTTTAAAATTAAAATGTTTAGATTTTAATATTTGGATTTTGTCAGGACACCCAAGCACTTAACTTTTGTTTTGGTTTGAATGTTTATGGAAACTGGTGTCCAAATCAACCTTTTTGTTTGTAATTTCTGCATAAAAGCATTCAAAGCAAATTTAGTTTGTGTTAAATGCAATGTTTAAATTGTTCATGTCTGTGCTGTCATTACTACATTATTTTTAGGTTAAAATGTTAAAACTAGCATATGTGCCTACAAATTAGCAGGGAAGTTTGTATACTGCAAAGTTTGTGATTTGGAGCACTTTTTCTTCTGAAAATATTTACAAACTTTTGTGGATTGTGGAATTTCCTGATGTAAAGCTTGTTTCAAGAGTTCACACAGCTGATGATTGATAATAAAGCTTGTTTGGCATGCTGTCCTGGGAGAGAGCCCTGAGCTTATGAGATTCTCGAGCCCTGGGCTCCCTCCCGCTTGCAGGGACTTATTTCTGGCTAATGACAGATATAGGATGGCTAAGGAGAGATGTACGCATGCTAAGAGCTTGACTATGGTATCAATTTGGCATGTTCAGTTTACTTAGGTTACGTGTTTTTGGACTGTGGGAGGAAACCTGAGAACCCTAGGAAAACCCACGCGAGCACAGGGAGAACGAGCAAACTCCACACAGAAATGTCAACTGGTTTAGTAGGGACTTTAATCAGAGACATTCTTGCTGTGAGGCAACAGTGCTAATGACTGGGCCGCCGTGTTGCCCATCTGGAAAGGAGGGGGAGTAGGGGTGGGTATGGGGGGATTCTTCAAGACGAAGATACTGAGATAAAAAAACTCTGGTTATTTATAATGAGTTAGGAATCATCTGATTGGTGAATCAATCGTAAGCTGATGCGGGACCAGCTGTGATCAATCATAAGCATGTAATCCTCTCGAAATTAGTTTATAAATAAACTTTACTTCAAGAGTTCACACTTAGCTGATGATTGATAATAAAGCTTGTTTGGCATGCTGTCCCGGGAGAGGGCCCTGAGCTTATGAGATCTTTGAACCCTGGGCTCCCTCCCGTTTGCAGGGCGAGAGGGGAGTTTGAGCTCAGGTTGATTTGAGCTCCCCAAAAATGCCTTTTTAGCACGGGACAGCAGCCGCGTATTGAAGAAACCAAGAGGCAAAGATCAATGCTATATGCTGGATATAATATTGGGAAAACTGATAGAGGAGAGAGGCTCCTGCTGGAGCGAAGTTGGAAACAGACTCCTGCGGGAGTTGTAGCTCGGAGCGACCCCTGTGGGGGTCAGAGCCATGGGGTGGGGCGGGGTCTTAGCAAGAGACGGGAAAGGGGAGGGGACGATGAGGGCTCTTGTTAGCGCGTGACTGCTAAGGGGTGGGCGGAGGATGGGGCTTGGCAAGACTCAAAAGTCAAAGTCAAAGCTCTGTGCGACTCTTGCGGGAGTCAGAGCTGCGGTGAACGGGAGTGAAGGGGAAGGATTTGAAGGGAAATGTTAGAAGCAAGAGAATGGACGAAGTTAGCGAAGGGACTCCAACACTAGAAAGGGGGAAATAGGAGGAAATGGCAAAGTTGTGCTCATGTCCTTGAAATCCGCTGGGTGGAAGTTAGCTGGAGAGGATCAGCTGGGCTTCCTTGAGGTGGTATTGGCTGAGGCGAATGTAGGATTTGAAGGACCGGCATCTGAGGGTCTGGATCTTTTGTTGAGAGAGCATGTTGTGGGCTACTGTGGTGGCAACTCCTATTCTAAATGAAAGGCTAGAGAATGGTTCTAGGGGGAAGCCTGGAAGGTGGAGTACTTCTTTCTAGTGTTTTGTGAAACCAAAAATGTGTTACTGGACGGTTATCGTCATCAGTAAAAATTGGGGCAGGGGGTTAGACTCTTGGTCTCTTCTGAGGTGTAAGAATGCTAGGAGGGATAGGAAGGGGCATGTGGGAGAGGGGATGTGGATACCTTTATAGAGGGAGTGAAAGTGTTTGAATGAACTCCATAATGGAGGTATGACTGAAGGGTTTTAGGGGCAACTGTTTGTAAAATGAGGGATATGGAAGTTATTCAGAAGTGATGTAGGGGGAGGTTCATTTATTCATTCATTCATTTTCTTTTCGGCTTAGTCCCTTTATTAATCTGGGGTCGCCACAGCGGAATGAACCGCCAACTTATCCAGCATATGTTTTACACAGCTGATGCCCTTCCTGCTGCAACCCATCACTGGGAAACATCCATACACACTTATTCACAAACATACACTACAGACAATTTAGCCTACCCAATTCACCTATAGCGCATGTCTTTGGACTTGTGGGGGAAACCGGAGCACCCGGAGGAAACCCACGCGAACACGGGGAGAACATGCAAACTCCACACAGAAACGCCAACTGACCCAGCCGAGGCTCGAACCAGCAACCTTATTGCTGTGAGGTGAACGTGCTACCCACTGCGCCACCGTGCAGCCGGTTTATGGCATTATGGTTTCTAAATAATGAGGGACAGGCGTTGGATGAGGGTCCGCTTCTGGAGCTGGCTGCCAGAATCTCTGAAATGAGAACGAGAGAGAGAATCAGTAAAGGTACATGTACAGCAGTCATAATGAATTTATTTTTTTAGCTGATATCCATGCGAGGCATCTTAATAAGGGCATGAGCGACTGTGGATGGAAGCGCCCTTTGTTAATGCATTGTAATATAGCTTCGTTGTCGCAATGCACGAGGATGCTAGAGGTGGACATTCTTCCCCCCAAAGGATGGGGGATGGATGGTGAGCTGAGGATATGGGGCGTGGCTTGGCTGGTGGTCCTGGAAGTTCCTCTTGAAGACAGAGTAGGTGAAGTGATAGTGGAGTAGAGTTTTAACCCCTTAGTGATCTTGAAATTTGCTTAAAATGTAAATGTTTCCACCGCATAGTCAATGGATGAAACATTACTACATTTGTCGGAAACGTCTTCCTCCTATTAATCACAGTCAAGCTGAAGTTTGTTTTCTTTGCCATCTTCACCTCCAAACGTCTTGCAATTGTAAACTCGCTTGTGACAATCTTTCTTTATGGACATATGAGTCACTATGATAAATTATAATCGGACATCTATGCTTGATGTTTTGCTAGCTGCGAATTAATCTTTCAGAAGTTTAATGCTATCAGATGTGGCACAGATATTTATTTATTTATTTATTCATTCATTCATTTTCTTTTCGGCTTAGTCCCTTTATTATTCTGGGGTCGCTACAGCAGAATAAACCGCCAACTTATCCTGCATATGTTTTACGCAGCGGATGCCCTTCCAGCTGCAACCCATCACTGGGAAACATCCATACATACTCATTCACACACATACACTACGGACAATTTAGCTAACCCAATTCACCTATACGAACGACCCCTGGACGAGCCGCATCCTCTGTGCGCTGGGCCTGGACAGAGAAACACACGGGGTTGAGGTCGTGTGTTTAAATAGTCCTCACTTTAGATTAGGTCACAAAACTGGATGAAGTTAAGTTAATAATGCATTTATTAACATACATAGTAACCATTACTATATGCCTAAATAATAAAATATATAAATGTTGATTTGAATAGTTTATTAATCGTTTACTAACTCATTCTGAATTATTCTAAAAGCCACCAACTACTCTTAAATACAAATGTCTTTGGACTTGTGGGGGAAACCGGAGCACCCGGAGGAAACCCATGCGAACAAGGGGAGAACATGTATTTATTTATTTCTTTTTTATTATTAACTGCCATCATTAAACCCTGAACTTTAAAAACAATGACACAGTTTAATTTAATCCATGTTTAAATAACATCACGCTTGCAATCTTAACATGGTTAAAATCACAAGCATATCTGGCCAAAGTCATTCACAAACTGTCAAGAGAGAGGGTGGGACTGTTTCACGTCCTGAGAGCTCTTTGGATGGTGGCACTTCTCCTTTCAGCTATTGGTTTGATGAACTGTCAATCAAAAGGTCGGCAGCCATTTTGATGACGAAATATCTTGTTTACATCTGCAAGACGCTACTCCACTGAATGTGCTCCAGTGACTAGTTTGGATGATAGCAGTGCATTCTGTGGCTGTTTGTTGACGTATAAATGGGTTGTGGACTAATGTTTTATGGAATTGGATTGCCTGGACCATTTGCAGTTAAATTACTCCATGCTGTTGGAATGTTATGGATCTGTGGACAGGCGGGAGGCTTGTGAGGTGAGTTTCTTTGGTTGTTATTGTGTTTTTTGGTTGTTGACAGTTTGACAGATGCCGCTAATGTCAGTCTAGTCACGTGAGTCTCGGCTTTCAAAAGATATATAAAATGTTTAGTCTTTGTTGGTGAGTCATTATTTTTGCGAGGTTTCCCCTTAAATCATGCTATGTACCGTGGGTGAAATGGTAGGGGAGAGAGTTTGACTTCATTGCGATGGTTTTGAGCGTGGATACCAGCGTCTGAGAGTTTAGGCAGAGTTCGTGGACTGTGATCTTGCCGGAGATTTGGTGGAGGAGATTATATTGACAGTGTTATGGTTAAATGGTGGAAGAGCTGGTGGGCCGGCCGGTGTCTTGTTGGATTTGCTGGTGGGGCTGGGTGGCGCTGAGCTGCGGCTGAAGTCTCGGGGAGAGCAGGGCTCTGGCTGGAGTTGTTGTTGTTGGTGGTGGTGGTGGTGGTGGTTTGTTTGTTCTTTCCATATCGATAGGTTAAATTGTGCAATACTGTAGAACTGGAACTAGAGCGGGAAGCATTCTTCAAGACGAAGATATTGAGATAGGAAAACTCTGGTTATTTATAGCAAGTTAGGAATCATCTGATTGGTGAATCAATTGTGAGCTGATGCAGGACCAGATGTGATCAATCATAAGCACGTGATCCTCTAGAAATTAGTATATAAATAAACTTCACTTATCTGTTGCTTTTAATGGAGAAGTGGTAAGTTTGTGTTTGTCATTTGTAAGTAGAATGATTAAAAACAGGATGGTATGCTAACTAGTACTAATTACTTATTTTGCACATTTGAAAAAAAACATCCACTAAACAGAAAAAAATGAATTGACATAGTCCCTCCAGCGTGTCCTGGTTCTTCCCCGAGGTCTCCTCCTGGTGGGACATGCCTGGAACACCTCCCTAGGTAGGCATCCAGGAGGCATCCGAAACAGATGCCCGAGCCACCTCAACTGACTTCTCTCGATGTGGAGGAGAAGCGGCTCTACTCCAAGCTCCTCTCGGGTGACAGAGCTCTTCACCCTATCTATAAGGGTGCGCCCTGCCACCCTGTGAAGGAAACTCATTTTGGCCTCTTGTATCCGAGATCTTGTCCTTTTGGTCATGACCCAAAGCTCATGACCATAGGTGAGAGTTGGAACGTAGATTGACCAGTGAATCGAGAGCTTTGCCTTTCGGTTCAGCTCCTTCTTTACCACAACAGACCGATACATCGACCGCATTACTGCTGCTGCTGCACCAATCCGCCTGTCAATCTCACGTTCCATCATTCCCTCACTCGTGAACAAAACCCCAAGATATATATAAAGTAAAAATTTACAATAAAATGAAGTTTCATAACCTGCTAGTATATATATTCTATTATTTAAACTATGTAATGAATTATATTGTAATAAAACAGACATTTAACAAATATATTAACATAAATAACTATTTAGGGCTTTGTGTTATGTTTACATTATGTTATATTTCAGATGTTGATATATAACTGAGATGATTCAACATGAATGGATGAAGTGATAATAAGTTGTTACAATCAGCAATGATAGTTTTCCATGATTTTCACAAAGTGCTAATGGGCTTCCATAATAAAAATATCACAACATGTCATTAGAAAAGCTCCCATAAAATTCCATATTGTCAGCTGTGGCTTTATGTCTATTTTAACTCCTTTGTTGGATGATGCCAACTGTGCACAGTTAAATAACTTATAAGTCATAAACGAGTGTTGTTGTGCTTGCGACTGCATTTGCTTAACCTGCAGCTGCACCTCTGGGCTCAGAGGGTCTCCTGATGTAGTGGGTGGATGGGGTGTGATGCGGGATCGGTAATTGAAGCGGGGTGATGGAGGGGTGCGGGCATTGTGGTTAGGCAGCAGGCCAGAGTTACGGTGGCAGGCCAGATTGTCCGTCAGGCCGCCGGGAAATGTCCTCTTGTTTTTACACTTGTTTGTGTAAATTTCAGACAGAATTCCAAGCCAAGAATTAAAAGCATGCATTTATTGACCATGTCATTTTATAGGTAACTTAATTACTATTATATACAATGTAAAAGGGGGTGGCGCAGTGGGAAGCGCTGTCGCCTCACAGCAAGAAGGTTGCTGGTTTGAGCCTCGGCTGGGTCAGTTGGCATTTCTGTGTTTGCGTGGGTTTCCTCCGGGTGCTCCGGTTTCCCCCACAGTCCAAAGACATGCTGTATAGGTGAATGGGGTAGGCTAAATTGTCCGTATGTGTGTGAATGAAAGTGTATGGATGTTTCCCTGTGATGGGTTGCAGTTGGAAGGTCATCCGCTGCATAAAACATATGCTGGATAAGTTGGCGGTTCATTCTGCTGTGGTGACCCCTGATTAATAAAGGGACTAAGCCGAAAATAAAATGAATTAATGAATACCGGTAAATGACGGAACGACTTTACCGGTAGATTAAAAAAAAGTAATCACACAAGACGTTCCGGAGTTTTTCCGGAAAAGACCATTCACACATCCATTCCAAAATACCGGTAAATTCTGACATTATTAACCAGAAATGACCTCTAAAGGGTTTGTATTAGTAAACATAATAGGGGTCAGGCTATTTGTTGATGGTTTCACTTTTATTTAAAGCTTTAGCATTCAAGCAGCTGCTTTTCTCCCAGAGACATCCAAAGGCAGAAGCGCAAACCGCAGCTAAATGTTTACACATCTGGCTACGTTACAAATTCTGTGGATGGATAAGAATTGTAAACAACTTTGATGTAAAAATATGGAGGAACACTTTCACAAGTTGAGATGTACATTTGTTTGTGTGCTACCCCTCACCGAGCGCTCCTTCATGTGCATGAGCGCCATACAGCTGAATGCCGGGCTTGCAGGTAAACTCACAGCAGTTTATCATAAGCATTTTATCGATAATTCTTTCCACAGTTGGCATTAACAATAAACATAAAAATGTTATCTTAATAAAAACTAGCAGCTAAATGTGTCTGGAAAAGTATTCAAAGGCTTCTATTTTCATAAACAGCATGGATGTGAATGTGTCTAAATGTTCTGATTGGCTGGAGTAGACATCTCGCGTCACGTTTAGAACGCGCTCTTTCCGGCAATTTTCCTTCTGCGTTTAATTTACTAATTTACTGGTATTTTCAAAAAGGACTTGTTCACACATGATCCCTTTCCGGAAAATTGCTGGTAATTTTCCGGAAAAGTCTGTATGTGTGAAAGGGGCTATTATGTTTAGAAATGTGTTGAAAAAAAATCTTCTCTCTGTAAAACAGAAATTGGGGAAAAAATATAAAAGAATTTAAATTTAACAGGACAGCTAATAATTCTGACCTCAACTGTATATAGTAGAGTGAAGTATGATGACTTAGAGTAAATTTGTAACAACTACCAAAGTATGTGGACATAATGGAACAGTGCAGTCAAATTGCATTACAAGTCTGATTTTGTAACTTGCTAGTATGTCTACAATGTATACTGTATATCTGCTAGTATATCTATTCTATTTTTTTCAATGTAATGAATTGTCTTGTATCATAATAAACAGACATTAAGCAAATATATCAACATAAGTCACATTTCAGATGTTAATATCTATAACTGAGATTATTCAACATAAAGTAGGATAAGGATTTTTTAGTTTTTAGTTTTAATGAACAGTTACAATTAGCAGTGAATATTTTCTGTGGTTTGCCCATATTGATAAAAGGCAGTTTTCCATAATTTATAGATGAAAGATAAAGAACATCAGAATGTAATAATAAAAAAAAGTGTTTAATGATATTACCTCCTGCTGCTTTTTTGCTATCTGAACTGTGCTTGCGACTACAACTGCTCTATGTGCAGCTCCACTTCTGGGCTCAGTGGGTCTCCTGGTGCAGCTCCACCTCTGGGCTCAGTGGGTCTCCTGGTGCAGCTCCACCTCTGGGCTCAGTGGTTCTCCTGGTGCAGCTCAACCACTGGGCTCAGTGGTTCTCCTGGTGCAGCTCCACCAGTGAGCCCAAACACCAAGAATTGCAAATATTTTTAGAAATCTGACAAATATGACTCTAACAAATAATTGGAAAATTTATTGAAGCATAAGACTAATAATAAAAAAAGAAGCAAAAAACATAGGAGAGAACAAAACAAAATTCATGCTCAGAATGTCTGAAATCAACACGTTCATTTGTGATCCACTGAATTACACACATCTCAAGACTTATTTTTCTTTTTTTTCTTGTGATGTCTCTCCACATCTAGAGAGTGTGAATCCTTGAGTACAAAGCAAAAGCAGAGGACAATAAAGTTATTCTACCTCAATACATATTGCCATGACACAAGGTATTAGAAACTGCTCTTGGCTGTAAAAACTGCAGTTTTGGTTGAAGTCTTAATTTTAGTGTAAAAAAAACATTTTAAAAGAATGGTTTGAAAAATCTAAAAATCTATTCCATGATGACATTATGATGACATCATTAATAGACAATTGCAGTGACATCCATGTGCTAAATGCCCCAGACATTCTGTGAAAACATTTTACGCATATAAATAAAAAAAATATTTTTTATATATTTTATATTTTAAATATGTTTTTAAATATATAATTTAAACTCTTAATGTATGTAGACGTCATGCAACAGTGCAGTCAAATTGCATTAGTGATTCTGTAACCTGCTAGTATACGTATTTAATTTTTTCAACAATGTTATGAATTGTCTTATATCGTAATAAACAGACATTTAACAAATATATCAACATAAATAACAATTTAGAGGTTTCACACAAAAATAAAAATATGCTGATGCATCATCAGTTTTGTTGCTGAGTGTTAACACATGCATAGTTGTGTGTTGATTGTGTTCAATTGTGAGAACGTGGTTAAACTTGTTCAAAATTAGGGCTTTTTTGTTTAGAGTTTTGCAGAAAATGTTTGAGAAAATTGGAAATTGTGTGAAAACTAAATTATGTTTAGAGTTTTGAGAAATGTATCAATGTTTTGAGAACTATATTAATGGCTTGGAAAATTAGGTCAACTGAATCAGTAATAGTTTGTTAGCAATGGAGAAAAACTGTAAAAACAATATAGCAACATTAAAACAAATTGTAAACAATTGACTGTAGTAACATATATGTAGAAACCTTTTAGCAATATGGGTATATTTATTTATTTATTATATATATATTTATTTATTGAGCTCTATTGACCTCCTTGTATAAAATCTTTTCACATAATGTCCGGTGCATTTAGCACATGACTGTCCTTGTCAGCCATCTTCTATTAATGATGTCATCACGCAACAAATATTTGGAATGTAAGATTGTAACCACTGCTACTATGTACTACACTGAGCCCAGAGGTGGAGCTGCACCAGAAGACTCACTGAGCCCAGAGGTGGAGCTGCATGTTGAGCAATTGCAGTCACAAGCACAGCAACATTACTTTTTAAGTTTCTTTCTAATTATAAAGTTCTTTCATGCATGAATTATGGAAAACATTATCTAAGTTTAAAAATGTTTTGGTACTTTAATGTGATGGTAAATCCATTTGAATTATTATTATTTATTTTTATTATTATTATTATTATTAGCCACAGCTGACAATATGAAATGTTAGGTTTTTTAATGACATGTTGTGGTATTTATATCAGTTCAGTTATTAAGAACAATGATATTAAAATATAGTAACAAATATATTCTACATATATAGAATGTAGAACATATATACACTAGAACATATATATTATATCATACATATATTCTAACAATAACAGTAGTAAGAAGCCCATTAGAAATATGTGGAAAAACAGAGAAAATCACTGCTGGTTATAACAGGAGTGATATGGATGAAAACTGATTTCTTTTCAGCATGCAAGAAATTATTCTTATTTTGTGTGGAAGCCCTAAATAGTTATTCATGTTGACATTTTTGTTAAATATCTGTTTTATTATGTCATAAGACAATTCATTATATTGTTGAAAAAATAGAAGCAGGTTACACAATCAGACTCGTAATGTAATTTAACTGCACCGTTGGATGATGTCCACATACATTTACAGTTGTTTTTTGGTAAATAAAAATTACATTTTACTCAAAAATTTTGTTTATAAAATACAAACATATTCATCATACTCACTGCACATACTAGTTTTGTTTAATGTCAATTGATCTCCTTGTATAAAATGTCTTCACAGAATGTCTGGGGCATTTATCACATGGCTGTCACTATCAGCATCTTCTATTAATGATCTCATCGTGGAACAACTTTATGAAATGCGAGATTGTAATCACAGCTTCTATATGTAATATACTAACATCACAAATAAAATCATTCTTTACAAATGTTTTTTTTAAGCCTAAACTTAAGACTACTAAAAAGAAATGTCAAATTTATACTGGAATATGGAAATATTTTCAGTTCTTGGCTTGAAATTCTGTCAGAATTTTACTCAAACTTTAGTTGTTGTAGATATGTCCAGCCCTTTCTGTTTCTGAAAGGGAAACACACCACCAATATGGATTTTTAGAAATCTTTTACGTCAATGGCACATCTTTTGAAGGAGTTCAAAAAGTCACTGAAGATCACAGTTAAAATACTTTTCTTTTTCCTCCACTGATTGTAATAGTAAACCACATAAAATACTCCACACATGTTATACATTATGATTACGAAAATCACTAGAGTAGCCAGAAAGAAAGTCTAGTTGTGCCTCATAAAAACTGTATGTGCACCATTTATTGTCAGATTTTTTAAAAGATATTTGCAATTCTTGGCTTCGGCTCACTGATAGTGCTGCACCAGGAGACCCAATGAGCCCAGAGGTGGAGCTGCACCAGGAGACCCACTGAGCCCAGAGGTGGAGGTGCAACAGGAGACCTACTGAGCTCACGAAAACGTTACCTAGATTTATTAAAAATATATATTTTAATAATTTAATGTTTGAGAATATAATTGAGATCCATTTTGATAAAAAAAAAACTGTTTTATTTAAAAATTATTTAACTGTCCACATTTGGGACATAGTACAGGAGTAAAATGGGACATAAAGCCACACTATACTTTTGTGATGTTAGTATAGTGTGTTTACATAGATATACTAGATGTCGCCTGGCCTATTGTTGTCTATTGGAAGGAATGCGTCAATAGAGCCGCCATTTTAGTACAGGGTAGCGCTCCTTTGAAATGAATGCAGGACCAAGGTGCAGTGGAGGACTGTGGCCATCCAGAGCCAGAGATATACACATATATACATATATCTATGATCGGGAATTTCCCCCCGTGGTCAGTACGCAAAAAATGAAATAAAAAAAATTCATTACGAAAATTATAATTTTACATCACTTTTCTACGTCGATGGATCAGTGACCGCACGGGCATTGCCGATAAAGAGTGTGTGTTTGTGTGCATGAAAATGTATTATCCTCCCTCCCTGTTAAATTTGATCTAATCCGTGTCCTGAAACACACCCCCTCTCCTCTACTTCTCATTCTAACGGAGGGAGCGATTTGTTTGTGAATGAATCTCTGTTATGAACGACTCGTTCACTTAGCCGACAATAACACAAGTTTCTGACACCGCAGCGTCTTGTCATATTTCATTTACATTGTTTGCTTATTTCACTCAATAAAACTAGCATAAGCCTAGAATTCAGTGCAAGTTGATGCTACTTTGCCTTATGATCAGTGCAGTAAGAGACTGTATTATCATCAATGACGTTAAACATACACAAAACGAAATCTTACCTATGAAATGTTCTGCCTTTGTGCATTGTTTTCTTTGTTTGTATATATTTATATATATATATTTATATATATATATACACATACACAGTCTTGGCCAAAACTTTTGAGAATTACATAAATATTGGAAATTGGAAAAGTTGCTGCTTAAGTTTTTATAATAGCAATTTGCATATACTCCAGAATGTTATGAAGAGTGATCAGATGAATTGCATAGTCCTTCTTTGCTTGAAAAAAACTTTCCACTGCATTTCATTGCTGTCATTAAAGGACCTGCTGAGATCATTTCAGTAATCGTCTTTTTAACTCAGGTGAGAATGTTGACGAGCACAAGGCTGGAGATCATTATGTCAGGCTGATTGGGTTAGAATGGCAGACTTGACATGTTAAAAGGAGGGTGATGCTTGAAATCATTGTTCTTCCATTGTTAACCATGGTGACCTGCAAAGAAACGTGTGCAGCCATCATTGCGTTGCATAAAAATGGCTTCACAGGCAAGGATATTATGGCTACTAAGATTGCACCTAAATCAACAATTTATAGGATCATCAAGAACTTCAAGGAAAGAGGTCCATTTCTTGTTAAGAAGGCTTCAGGGCATCCAAGAAAGTCCAGCAAGTGCCAGGAACGTCTCCTAAAGAGGATTCAGCTGCAGGATCGGAGTGCCACCAGTGCAGAGCTTGCTCAGGAATGGCAGCAGGCAGGTGTGAGCGCATCTGCACGCACAGTGAGGCGAAGACTTTTGGAAGATGGCCTGGTGTCAAGAAGGGCAGCAAAGAAGCCACTTCTCTCCAAAAAAAACATCAGGGACAGATTGATCTTCTACAAAAAGTATGGCGAATGGACTGCTGAGGACTGGGGCAAAGTCATATTCTCCGATGAAGCCCCTTTCTGATTGTTTGGGGCATCTGGAAAAAGGCTTGTCCTGAAGAAAAGGTGAAGAAAAGGTGAGCGCTACCATCAGTCCTGTGTCATGCCAACAGTAAAGCATCCTGAGACCATTCATGTGTGGGGTTGCTTCTCATCCAAGGGAGTGGGCTCACTCACAATTTTGCCCAAAAACACAGCCATGAATAAAGAATGGTACCAAAACACCCTCCAACAGCAACTTCTTCCAACAATCCAACAACAGTTTGGAGAAGAACAATGCATTTTCCAGCACGATGGAGCGCCGTGCCATAAGTCAAAAGTGATATCTAAAGGGCTCTGGGACCAAAACGTTGACATTTTGGGTCCATGGCCTGGAAACTCCCCAGATCTCAATCCCATTGAGAACTTGTGGTCAATCCTCAAGAGGCGGGTGGACAAACAAAAACCCACTATTTCTGACAAACTTCAAGAAGTGATTATGAAAGAATGGGTTGCTATCAGTCAGGATTTGGCTCAGAAGTTGATTGAGAGCATGCCCAGTCGAATTGCAGAGGTCCTGAAAAAGAAGGGCCAACCCTGCAAATACTGACTCTTTGCATAAATGTCATGTAATTGTCGATAAAAGCCTTTGAAACGTATGAAGTGCTTGTAATTATATTTCAGTACATAACAGAAACAACTGAAACAAAGATCTAAAAGCAGTTTAGCAGCAAACTTTGTGAAAACATTCATTAGTATGATGAATATTTTAGTATTTTATAATCTAAGTTTAGAGTAAAAAGTCATTGTTATTCACCAAAAATCCACTGTCAATGTATGTGGACACCATGCAACAGTACAGTCAAATTGTATGACAAGTCTGATTCTGTAACCTGCTAGTATTCTATTTTTCAAAAATGTTATGAATTGTCTTTTATTGTAATAAAACAGACATATAACAAATATATCAACATAAATAACTATTTAGGGCTTTCCCACAAAATAAGAATAATTTCTTGCATGCTATAAAGAAATCAGTTTTAACTGAAACTAAGTTATGTTACATTTCTGATGTTGATGATGTATATGATGATGTATAACTGAGATGATTCAACATTATGAAGTTATAATAATTTGTTATTTATTTAATATAAGTTGTTATTATTAATCAGCAGTGAAAGTTTTCCATGATGTTCACAAATTGTAGTGGGCTTCCACGTGTTACTGGTGTTATTGTTCTTAAAATATGTTTGTTTGTTTTTTTATTATATTTTAATATCATTGTTCTTAAGAACTGAACTGATATAAATAGCACAACATATCAAAAAACAAACAACGCCCATAAAATTCCATATTGTCAGCTGTGGCTTTATGTCATATTTAATACCATTGTTGCATGATGCCTACGTATGTGCACAGTTAAATAATTGTTAAACCAAACAAAATTTGTAAAAATTCAAATGGATTGAAATTTTACCATCACAATAAAGTACTAAAATAATTTGAAAATCCAGATAATGTTTTCCATAATTCATGCATGAAAGAACTTCAGACAATAATTTATAAATGAGTGTTGCTCCACCTCTGGGCTCAGTTGGTCTCCTGGTGCAGCTCCACCTCTGACCTCAGTGGGGCTCCTGTTGCAGCTCCACCTCTGGGCTCAGTAGGTCTCCTGGTGAAGCTCCACCTTTGGGCTCAGTGTAGTACATATAGTAGCGCTGGAAAGTTGACCTTTGACCCCTATTTTGAAGTTACTGTCCTCTGCCTTTGTATTGTATGCAAAAAGTGAGAAGTCGTGCCAAGGCAAAAAGCAGTAACTTCCACATGATCAATATTGCTGATCAACATTTACAAAAAACATAGTAAAACCTGTAGTGTCTAGTAATCACAGTATTTATTTTGGATGATTGGCAGTTACTTACAGCCATTTACTAATTGCTACCCTGTTCTTTGGTCACATTTGCAAATTACTTCCAAAATGTAATACATAATATATAATTAGTTTCTATAATTTGAACGTAATTGTTTACAGTATCACATTTCTTTTTCTCTGTATTGTAATATATTACACTACTTTTGCATTGATTTTGAGTTAATTTTCGATATCATAGGTATGACCTTGTTATCTAGACTCTATCAGCGGTTTCTAAACTTTTTAAGAGTGGCATACTCCTTCAACATCCTTCTGCATTCTCTCTTCCACTAGACTGCAGTCATCTTTCGCATTAAGGCACAATATTTGCAATTTAAATAAAAATGTCCAGTGAATTCTTTACCTTTATGAATTCTTTTTAAATGAATTATGTTTCAAATAAAAACATTAAAAAATATGCAACTAGAGTAAAAATGAAGTTATCCATGTATTAACTAAAACAGCCAGTAGTTGGTGGTAAGACACTGTCTTAAGTGAATAAGACATTTATTCAGTAACAAAGCAACGGTTGTATTTACGAATAGGTCAATGAATCGACTCTCACAATTCATTTAAAACCACAGATTCATTCATAAAAATAACCCAGCATAGCCTAAAGAACGATTGGACTGTTGTAAACGCCAGCAGGTTGGAATAATGATCAAAATTCTTGTGGATTAAACATCTCTGTCGACATTAATTGCAGTGGATTTTATTGGGTTACTAGAAAAGGTAGGAAATGGTTTTAACTGCGAACTGTACTGATTTTATGTGTGATCATGCTACATGCTAACACTGTAACGGCATTCCAGTCAACTAACTTAGTGCAACTAGTCAGCCCCCGACTTCACTGAGTGAAAAATATGAATTATGAAGAAAAGAAATAACTGAGATTATTTAAGATAAGGCAGAGAACCGTAACTTAATTAGAGCATACAATTAGAGTCAAAGAGCGGTAACTGGTGTTACGGTGTTCTGCCTTGGTTTCGCTTGGGCTTTTGGAAGTTACTGTTAAGATAAGACATTATTTTCTTGAAAAAACAATGACATTGACTCAAGATACTTATCCACATGATAAAGGAGGTCTTCATTGTCCCAAAAATATCAATAACTCATTTTTGACAAAAAAAAAAAAAAAAAAAATTAGTCTTTTGCCTTTGCACTGCAGCATTGTCAGCCATCTTCTATTAATGATGTCATCATGCAACAAATATTTGGAATGCAAGATTGTAACCACTGCTGCTATATGTACTACACTGAGCCCATTGTAGAGCTGCACCAGGAGACCCACTGAGTTCAGAGGTGGAGTTGCACCAGGAGACCCACTGAGCCCAGAGGTGGAGCTGCACTAGGAGACCCACTGAGCCCAAAGGTGGAGCTGTATGCTGAGCAATTGCAGTCGCAAGTACAGCAACACTCAATTATGAATTACTTTTTATGTTTCTTTCTAATTATAAAGTTCTTCAATGCATTAATTATGGAAAACATTATCTAAGTTTAAAAAATATATTTTTTATTTTTGTCACGGTCACCAGTGATCCAGCCTGTGCAGATCACTGGTATATACACAGATCGCTAACGAACTACAAATCCGCCATTTCAAGAACTACAAGTTCCAGTCATAAAACCTGCATTTGGATCCGCACTCCGTTGTCAGCGTCCCGTTCACATTACAACTTTAATGTGATTGTAACATTTTTATTTGTTTGATTTTTTTTACAAGATTCAGTTTTATTAAAAAATGATGGTAACACTTTAGATTAAGGGTCCAAAATAATGCATTAAGCATTAATTAATGGTTAATTTGTTCACAATTAAGCATTAGTTAAAAACAAAATCACTATTAATTAATGGTTAACTTAACCGAATTATGCATTAGTTAAGCTCAGTTAAACTTGTAAATCATGATTAACTTGTTCACAATTATGCATCACTTAAGCATGAGCAAACATAATTCATGATTAACTGAACATAAAGTAAAGGCATTTTTACTATTATTTACAATTTGATAAGCCATATATTATTTCTTTCATTCGTTGTGTAAGTTAACTGAACAACAAGCTAGTAATTATGTTTAATTACAGCTGGTTTGCAATTATATATGTAATAAACACAGTTAGCAGCTAATTAAGGCTAAAATGTCATTAAAACACTACTAATAAAGGCAATTTGACCCCCTATTCTAAAGTGAAAGTTATATTCACATTAATTATGGCACTTATTGGGTGTGATTAGTGACAGCCACAGAACTTATAATACAAGATATATAATAGAAGAAAAGCAGTCAAATACATTTTATTTAACAACCAAATAAAATAAACTCTTTGCCCTAAGATACAGTCTGCATTTTTATTAATTTCATGGCACAATCTGAGCTCCTCTTGCTGGATCAAAAAAATTACATGTTGAACAGGTCCTTTTTCGTTTAAAAATTGTTTTTCCTCATCATCCACGTTACAAGTTTCTCTCTCTCTCTCTCCATACAGCAGGTTGAGAACTTTGTTTTCAAGACTCTTTTGTTGTTCTTCAAACTATTTTCTCACACGGTCGCCCACTGAAGCTAAGCAGGGCTGCGCCCGGTCAGTACCTGGATGGGAGACCATATGGGAAAGCTAGGTTGCTGCCGGAAGTGGTGTTAGTGAGGCCAACAGGGGGCACTCAACCTGCGGTCTGTGTGGGTCCTAACGCCCCAGTATATTGATGGAAACTCTATACTGCTCATTGAGCGCCGTCTTTCGGATGAGACGTTAAACCGAGGTCCTGACTCTCTGTGGTCGTTAAAAATCCCAGGATGTCCTTCGAAAAAGAGTAGGGGTTTAACCCC
>CAIGQV010018552.1:670754-706008 GCA_903798115.1 Danio jaintianensis | reverse complement strand
ATTTATTTGTGGATCGTATTATATTTGTTTGGAATTACGAAACAATTCTTTCTCCATAGTAAATCACAGTGAAATTGTGAAATATTGAAATTATGTATTTGTACAAACTAATTTGTGATTATAGAATTTAGCATTTTTGAAAAGCCATCGTATCCAAAGATAACAAATAGGCCTCAGTGTTTTCACCTCTTTATATTGTCAGGACTGGAATCGAAATATATTAATCCTTGTTTGGATTACTTACAGACAACAGACAAAATGAAAGAGAAAGTTATACAGATCCGAGCGATTTATGGGTCGAGTTTTGCAGATCTCTGTCCACCACGAACCATTAAAATCCAATGAAAACGCAAACACGCCCGGCATTCTCAAACATTATTAATTTTCTTCCAACCAAACTTTTTTAGTGTCGTTAATTTTTGGAATCTAACTGAGAAGTCGGGTCAAAGGCCCTTTACGTTTTCAATTTTTTCGGCGGGTTGACATATGATAAGCTTCAAAATAAACTAAATTTCAATAAAAAATTAAGTTACACAAGAACAAAGTCCCATTTTTGATTATTGAGCAGTAGAACCTACCCTGGTCTAGACAAGTTCATTTAATTTAATTGTTTTAACATTTTATTTTATCATCATAGATCGAAAATGAGTGAAAACAGTTTCAGTATATTTATACTTTTGCCCTAAGTATAAATAGAATCACTTTTTTTATTTAAATTAATATTAATTAAAATTAATATTACATATTAATAAAATAATTACTTACATGTCACGTAGGTTACTCGTTGCTGAAATGTCGTTTTATTAGTCTATGATCGAATCACAGAGCATAGAAGCAGTGTAAGTTTTTTTCTTTCTTTTTTTAAAATTGAATTATGGGATCTGTAGTTTCTACATGCCTCTCGTGACGGAGTTGTATGCGGAAGCACGTCAGTGCGCCGACGCGGGAAACACACGACTGGGTTCATGTAAGTCAATACAAGCCTGGGTTCAAGGAAAACTTGCTTCATTATTTGTTTTTTTGTGAGTTAGTCTAAGAAAATGTAAAGATGTTTTGCATCCGCGTTAATATATGTATTGGTTTGCTTGCTCAACTGAACTTTAAATCCGTGGCAGATTATAAAATGAATGTGTTACGAAAATAAGTATACCACTTTCCATACTAATTGTACAATCTAATTAACTTCTCATGATGTCAGTAACCATATAATTGTGTTCTTCTGGTTATTAAAATGTGAAGTTTAACTTCTGTGATTGATATTTAATTTTAGCTAGAAGTCAAATCACTGGTCCAAAATGTCAAAGATTGAGAAGATGAGTATTCTGGGAGTGAGGAGTTTTGGAGTGGAGGATAAAGATAAACAAGTGATCTCCTTCTTCAGCCCTCTCACGGTGCTTGTGGGACCTAATGGAGCTGGCAAAACGGTTTGTATATTGCTTTCAGTCATTCTGTGGGTTTGATGCATGTGAGGATTGAGGTAAAGTTGGTTTTATATTCACACATTCGGACTTTCTCCTTAATAATGTAATTTTAGAAAAGTATTCTTTACAAATTTTAAATAGGGAAATCATATTTGCAGCATATATATAGTTACGTAGCTGATAAATACATATTTATATTTATTGATAGTAACATTTGTGGTAAATTTGTTTCTTTCAATAAAAACATTAAAAACCTTAATAGAACCTACAGAATACTACAGAATTGTAAAGTATTTATAATAATAATAGTAATTATTATTATTTATTTTATGTAACTTAATATAAAAAAAATAGTTGTTTTTTTCTTTACTTTTCTTGTTGTTTTTGTATCAAATCACAGTTCTTTTCTGTTCCGATTACATGTTTATACACTTACAACATACAACAAGTTTTTGCTGTTTGATAAATGTGCCAAATGGCACAATGCTGAATCAAACAAAAAAGTGCTTAAGGGGTCATGGATGTGTCGGTGCTCTTTGGATAAGGGATTCATAGAGATACACTAAACATCATAAGTCCAAGGCACTCGAAAAGTAAATGGAAAAAGTAAAAAAAGAAAACTTTCTTTTCACTTACTTTTTGAGTGCCTTGGACTTTGGATTTTTGGCACATAATGCACTTTCATATTCATTTAGCTCTTGGTAAGTATTCATTTTAAGCCCTGGTTATTTGTCTTCACAAGATAGAAATATTTCAAGGTGTTTACCTTCAAGATGTGAAGCAGCATTACGATACAGTCATAGACTCTTAAGCATTATTTAATTCAATATTGTATTTTATGGCTGCTAAAATGTAAAAAAACAACAAATAATTAATACAAACTTGTTAAAAGTGTAGTACATTATAACTAATTCTTTGTATTTTTGCAGACCATCATTGAGTGTCTCAAGTACATCACATCAGGAGACTTTCCACCAGGAAGTAAAGGAAACACTTTTGTCCATGATCCCAAAGTAAATCTTTTTGTATACATTTTCTGAGTTCTGAACATGTACTTTTCATGTCCTTGCAAACATTGGTTTATATTGTGCATTGTAAGAGCTGGTCTAAATGTAACAATATATATAAATATTTTATTCAATATGTCACTAGATATATTGAACAGGGCAAATAAGAGTTCGATCCCAAAAAAGTTTCAATTCTGTTCACCACATGACTTGAATATTTCTACTTGGTAATGGTTCAATGTTTTAGAATAGTTGGGGTGCTTTTTTAAAGGAGTCCATTCTGCATAACGTGCAGCAAACGAATTACAAGCCTAGATAATTACAATAAAAGAAAGATACAAATTAATATAATTACAGAAATATAATAAATGTATTACTGTATATACTTAACAGTGTAAATTAAATGCAGTTAATCTTTGTTAAAGCTGCAAATGCTATAATGTTTTGTGCAAGTAAATCTGGACCTTTGTTCTTACACAGTGTGAAGAGTAATGTTGGTTTGTTGTAGGATGCTCATGAGACAGATGTACGGGCACAGATCAGACTCCAGTTTAGAGATGTGAATGGAGATGCTGTGGCTGTGCAAAGATCTATGCAGTGTACACAGAAAGGCAAGAAAACAGAATTCAAAACTCTTGAGGGTGTCATTACGAGAATCAAGTAAGTTACATTGCTCTCATACACTACCATACCATTGTTTGAGGTTTATAAGGCTTTTATTGTGTTAGAAAGAAGCATCTAATGTTTGCCAAGGATGCATTCATTTGATAAAAAACAGCACAACAAGAATAGAAATAGAATAGAAAGTTCATATAAACATCATTATACAGTACATGTATTAACTGTCTTTTTTATATGATTCCCTTAAAAAAAAGAATACATTATTACGTTTCCTGTTTGAAGGGCTATGTTTGACATGAATGTATCTTGACCTCTCTTGACATCAGGCATGGTGAGAAAGTAAGCCTGAGCTCTAAATGTGCTGAGATAGACCGTGAGATGATCTCTTCCCTGGGCGTCTCCAAAGCTGTTCTCAACCATGTCATCTTTTGCCACCAAGAAGAGTCCAACTGGCCTCTCAGTGAAGGGAAAGCCCTCAAGCAGAAGTTTGATGAGATTTTCTCAGCCACAAGGTATTCATTCACTCATTTGTCACAGAAGCTTCAAGCCATTTAATACAATACTCTTACTTTTCTTAAATTTCCAGTGGTCCAAATGTGACTCTTCTCTAACATTTGCATAATTTTGAGTTTTTAGCCATTTCCTCTCTGACCTTTATGCTGGGTTCACACCAAATGCAGAGTTAAGTCTTCGCATGAGTAGATTAGATACAATGTCAGTACAAATGCATACTCCGAGCGATACAAATGACGTGAAAAGAGTGCATTTGCTGCAAACATTGCTGTGCGTTTGTTGTGTCTTCTGTGCAAGTTAAAAAATTTAAATCAAGCAGAAACTTTGTGTGAGAAAACATTTCAAGAGTAATCTAGAGCGAGGTCAGCAAGGCACTGATCCCCTGTTTTCTCCCCAGGCGCCACATTAAGGCCCCGTTTACACTAATACGTTTTAGCTTTAAAGTGGCGTTTTAGAACGAGAACGATCCACGTCCACACTGACGTTTCACTTAGCGTTTCTGAAAAGATCTCAGTCCACACTATACCGCTGAAAACACACATCACGTGACCACACACACTCTCTCATGCGCTGCAGCGTATGCGGATATCTGAGCTCCAGGAAGTCAGCGGGTGCTTTGAGCACACCGCCCCAGGTGAGAGCAGCGCATGTCGGACAGTTCATCAAGGATCTTCCGCTGGATCTCATCTCACTATAGTTGCTAAATGTGATATTTAATTAATCTTGTCTCTATCTAACGACTCTTCTGTCTTTTGAATCTATTACTTGATCTCAGGTAACGTGTTTTGGCTGAGCACAAAGATAAATTATTATATTAATTTATGTAACCATGTACACTGATTCTGCACATTTGACTGATTACCTTTCTTTATTTCCTATATTGTATAAACTTATTGTATTATTGATTGCCATTATTGATTATTAAAACTGATATTCAGCAAAAGAGACTTTCATATGTTTTAATGAAAATGAAAGGAGGCAGTTATGTTATAGGCTCCGTTTTGTTATGAGTATACTTACAGTAAAATGACGGTCATATATATATATATATATATATATATATATATATATATATGTAGATACACGATGCCTTAACATTTTTGGTGTCTGTTAAGTTGTTAATATCAAAATGAAAATAGGCAGTTCAACAAAATTGTATTGTTAAGAAACAACGTAGCCAGGGTGATGCGAATGACGTTATAAAGTACACCGTTCCCTTTGAAGATGTACCCGACGTGTCCTCAGGAGTTTGTTTTTCCATATCAAACTTGCAAAGTCTGAACTTACAAGGAAAGGATGCAAGACTGAACTTTGTGTACTTAATATTGAGAAAAAGCCCCAATCAGGTAGGCGAATGTCTGCAGCCACGCCTCTGTTTTCAGATGTCTCCTTTTTCCCCCATCCACATTGACACGGAGCAGCAGCGTTTTAAAACGAAAACAGACACTTCAGCATTTCCAAATCGCTCAGTTTTCGGGGCTCGAAAACTCCGGGGTAGTGTGGACTGAAGGCATAAACGTAGCAAAACCTATGCGTTTTAAAACTAAAATGTATTAGTGTAAACGGGGCCTAAGTGGCTGCCCACTACCCTGGGTCTGTGTCCACAATGTGTGTGTGTGCTTTTACTGCTTCTAAGGTGTGTGTACTAAAGGGTTTGATACAGAGGACAAATGGGTAACTGTCACACTGTAAACTTACTCAATAAGCAATTTTATTTCAAAGGTTATTGCTGTTGGACAGGGGTTTTCAAAGTCAAACTCAGTGGACATCCCTTGTAACACAACATGCATGATTAAATATACTATGTATTACTTTAAAGTTAAAATTTTAAAGTTAAAATAATCTTTTAATACTTTTTGTTACACTTTTACATCTACAATCACATTGTTGTGATCAGATTAGGCTGATTTCTGGATTGAATGATCACACCGTTGGGATTAGAGTGATAAGTGCGTCATTGATCAGCTGCTAAATTCAAATTTGCCCTCCTGCAATGGCTAGGACCAAGCCAGAGAAACATGAGTTTGGGGCTTGTCAAAGATCACAAGTCCTTTCAATGAAATAACGTTTGCTTTAGTTGTTTTTGCACAAATTTACTAGGAAAGCAAAAAAATGTACTTTTTAAAATACACGCTGATGTCTGTGGAAAACAATAATAATCATTTTACACATACTCTGACAGTGTGTGTTATTCATAATTGGTGCTGTTTTGTAAAACAGTTTAATAACAAAATAAATATTTAACGAAGAAACAAGAATGTATGTTCTTGTTGTCTGAGTTTTTATTTAAGCACATTTACTTTATATTTCACAATACAGAATTTTTGTTCCTCTTTCACTGAAATATATCATCTGAAGTCCTTGAAATTTCATACAGGGAGCTGTGTGTCTGTTTCTTCTGGTTCTGCATGTTAAGAGTCCCAGATTGCTCATTCTCTCTAGACCTGTCAGTCATACAGTACAGCAATCATATCTCTTGCATGCTTTTTCGTTTGAAGTTCTGTACACACCAAAAAAAAAATCTTTTTCTACACAACACATAAAAATCCCAAAGAAGTTATGATGATGACAGTATATTATCAGTATGAAAATATATGTAAAGTAGGTTTACATAAGGAATGTTAAGCAAATAGTATTCAGACTATTTCAGTATTCAGTTATTAGCCATAACGCATAACTGCCCATTATATAATCAAAATTCACCCCAGATTCCAAAATAAAAGCTTTTTCAATGCATTCATCAGCATTTTTGCTGCTCTAATGTATATGAAAAGGTAAACTATACTGACAAATCTCTATTCATTGATGTAATCATATCATAAAATGCCTCACACTTTGAAAATCATTGCTGTAGGAATTCCTCATTTAATGATTTATTTTCTCTCTTTTTCCTTGTCTTTAGCCTAGTTACATTCTGTATTGTGTGCTTTGTAAATACTTTCACCAATAAATGGGTTTCTTATGTTATTTATAAATAACTAATTATAAGCTTATCTGTTTTGTTGAAAAAAGTTCATTTGCTAATTACTTTATTAATTAAAACGTGGAATTATTTGTGTTACGTCACTGTTTATGCCTTTAAAAGGATCTTCATAGTTATATTTATGACAAGCCTAACTTAAATTTAAAAACTACATGTTAAAACCTACTGCATGAAATGTATTGTTATTAGGTTACTTTGCCTTGTATTATGAATTGATTCACTTCAATTAAGCTGACATCACAGATGAATGCCTGAAAATGTTTACATATGTTTTGGTTAAAGGTACATTAAGGTTCTGGAGACCTTGCGGGTGCTAAGGCAGAAGCAGACCAGCACTGTTAAATCCTGCCAGACGGAGCTCAAGTACCTGAAACAGAACAAAGATAAAGCCCAAGAGATTCGAGAGCTGCTTTCCACCAAAGAAACTCAGCTGGCTTCCTCTAAAGAGAGTGTCAGTCGCATCGAGGGTCAGATTGATCCTCTGGAGGTAAAATCAAAGAATTTGTGACACCAGTCTGTAAGTAGATCTAGAAGATTAAACATAAGGGGAATTTTCTGTAGAATTTTAGAATAGAGGTTTTCCATTTTTGATTGATTGTTTTATATAATGTATACATAAATGTTCAGAGTAAACACATCTTAACCAAATTAAATAGCAAAAGTATTATAAAGTACAATAGTTAAAACCTCCTTAGTTAATGTTTGTTAATGATTTAAAATCAACAGTGAGAAAAGGCCATGGGTCTGATTTATGTATATCTGATTTGTGTAGAAACCTTCCTAAAAGTGAACGTACACCAGAATATATTTACATTCATTTGTTAGTGATTATGGCTCATATAATTATTTAAAGTGGTTCAGTTAATCGATATTTAAGTTAAATATGATTACTTAGGGGCAGCGCGGTGGCGCAGTGAGTAGCGCTGTCGCCTCACAGCAAGAAGGTCGCTGGTTAGAGCCTCGGCTGAGTCTGTCGGCATTTCTGTGTGGAGTTTGCATGTTCTCCCTGTGTTCGTGTGTGTTTCCTCCGGGCGCTCTGGTTTCCCCCACAAGTCCAAAGACATGTGCTATAGGTGAATTGGGTAAGCTAAATTGTCCGTAGTGTATGTGTGTGAATGGAAGTGTATGGGTGTTTCCCAGGGATGGGTTGCAGCTGGAAGAGCATCCGCTGCATAAAACATATGCTGGATAAGTTGGCGGTTCATTCCGCTGTGGTGACCCAAGATTAATAAAGGGACTAAGCCAAAAAGAAAATGAATGAATAAATGTTTTATTAGAGTTTACTTGTACATCTGCGTACATTCTCCTGTCAAGTTTGTTGGTTCCGCTTTATATTAAGTGACCTTAATTACTATGTATTTACATCAGAAATTGTTCATATTGTATTACAGAAATTAATTACAGATGTAGTTACAAGCAGATCAGTTTTAAAATATTAGTACAATGTGCAAGCATGTATGTACATAATAAATGCATTGTACTAAATGATTAATTCAAATGTAAGTACATGGTAATAAAGGCCACTTAATATAAAGTAGGACTAGTTTGTTTTTTATAAATCTCAAATTTTGCATGGGAAGTGGCCTACATACATTTCCACCCCTATTTTGTGCATACACCATGTTTATAAATGGGACGCCAGATTATTACAGTTCATAATTTAATTTTTGTTAGTTGTAAAAAATACAAAATTATATTAGTTATTAATTTAGTTATAACTATTTAATAAAATGATAATGACATTTAATCAGAGTACACCTATGATTTTAATGTGTTTTTAGGCATTAACTAAGAAATTAACATCTAAGATTAATAAAAGCTTTTCTAGTTTTCATTGTGAGTTTAGTTAAATTAACTGATGTTAGCAAATCTTACTGCACAGTGTTAACATAACAATAGCCTTATAAATATTGATTGCAAAAATATATTTTTTTCAATTTATGTGTTTACATAAACCTATTAAAATATTGTTTAATTATTTCTTTTTATTTATGGATCGTCGGAACCCAATTAAAAGATTAATCCGACATTTTTGAAAAAGTCTGTAATCAGTGCAAGAAGCCTCATATTATAGGACATTTAAAACAATAGATGAACGCAGTCATAGACTCTATTGTAAAATGCACACCTGTACACCAGCACATCTGCTGAACATTTACCCATTTACTCGTAAACATTTGATACTCATCAAATACACCTTGTACATATTTTCAGAGCCGACTAAATGACATAGACAGCAGCCTTGGCAAAGTGCTGAAATTGGATATTGACATCAAAGCTCTGGACAGTAGGAAGAAACAGATGGAGGATGATAACCGGGAGCTAGAGGAAAAGATGGAGCAGGTAACTGAAGTTTGCTAATACATTTTTATTTTTTACTTTTATTTTACTTTCAGTTAGGAAACACTGAATGCTTTCAGCATTATTCATAGTTGCTAGATCATGTGTAGGCATAAAAGAATTACCCCAAGGAAACCTGTATAGGATATTTAGTATAGATGTTATTGGTATATTTACTAATGCAATTTTGTTTATTTTGTTTGATTGTGTTTGTAATTTATATTAAGGGGTCCATCCACTGTTTTCTTAGTAAAACTCTATAAATCCTCTAGTTTTCCAGTAAACGTTTGTCATTCCAAAAAAAAAACTGTTAGTTCTCAGAAAAAAAAATCCCTTGCAGCTCTTATTGTTGAAGCATTTAGTCATGTCTTAATTTGATTCTCCACTTTTTCTTTGCTTGAAGATTTATTGTATTAATAAAACAGAGAGAGGTTCTAAATGGTCTAAAGCGCATAGAAAAGTTTCCCTTCGAATCTGAATCCACTTTTGCTATTTTATGGATGGGGAAAATGGTCTGTGAGCCCAGCGCATGGTTTAAAAGGGTTGTCCTTATTTTCTTGATGAGTTATGGGTATGTTTTGGGAATAACGTGCATTAAACCAACAGAGTCTGATTTCTGATTGCTTCAATAGTGAGAAAATGGTTAAAGACCATCTGTGCATGGTTAAAGACCATCAACAAAATGAGCCTCTTCCAATCGGCCCCTTTCATTAGACCACAGATTTGGGAAATAATGTTGGACACACTCCACTGAAGACATTATTACAGGGTTCATACAGTCATGGAAAACCTGGAAAAGTCATGGAATTTTGACATGGCATTTTCCAGGCCTGGAAAAGGTTTGGAAAAATAGAAAAGCCCAGAAAGTTTTGGAAAAGTCATAGAAAACAGATATCTGTATTCTTGAATATAGGTTAGTTGTTTTTCTTCGTTTCTGTCCTTGGCCAATCACATACTCTCACATTATTAGTGTGGTGTAAGCATTATCTAAATCAATTTTACATAGATATAAATATAAATTGAAACTAAATAGATTGTTGCGTGTTTTACGATATACTGTAATAAATTTGAACATGCATTGTTTTTCTTTTACCACGCATATGTAGACATTGCATGAAACATTAAGTCATGAAAATTTACTTGAAAGTCTTGGAAAAATCATGGAAAAGTCATGGAATTTTAATAGTAAAAATGTGTATGAACCCTGTCATTACGTATTTAATTTAATTTGTTAAAGTAAAATAATTGTTTCAAAACTATTTTTAAATTCACTTAGAATTTCCAGCAAATTAATAAATGAACATTAACAATAAAGTGTGCCCAAAAAACAAACACACTTTCCATTCCTGTGCCCCTATATGGTGATGCATACATCTCTAAAACCCAACAAATTAACAAATCTAAGCAAAAATTATATAAACAAATATATTTATGCATTTAATGAATCATAATAATAACAACACTAAACAAGTGTAAATTGTCATGAATAAACTGGCTACAGGGGCGACGCGGTGGCGCAGTGGGTAGCACGTTCGCCTCACAGCAAGAAGGTCGCTGGTTCGAGCCTCGGCTGGGTCAGTTGGCATTTCTGTGTGGAGTTTGCATGTTCTCCCCGTGTTCGCGTGGGTTTCCTCCGGGTGCTCCGGTTTCCCCCACAAGTCCAAAGACATGCGGTATAGGTGAATTGGGTAAGCTAAAATTGTCCGTAGAGTGTATGTGTGTGAATGAGTGTGTATGAATGTTTCCCGGTGATGGGTTGCAGCTGGAAGGGCATCCGCTGCATAAAACGTGTGCTGGATGGGTTGGCGGTTCGTCCCGCTGTGGCGACCCCAGATTAATGGAGGGACTAAGCTGAAAAGAAAATGAATGAATGAATGAAACTGGCTACAATGGAGCTGGATTCCACCAAAGGCATGGGAGGATGTAGCGGTTTTTATATTTAGGTAGACAATATGATATATTTTTGTGTGTGTGTGTATATATATCAGAATCAGAAAGAGCTTTATTGCCAGGTATGTTCACACATACGAGGAATTTGTTTTCATGACAGAGCTTCTACACTGGAACAGAATTACAGAGACAGGACAAACAACAGATAATAAATATATTTTAAAAATAAAAGTAAATAGTGAATGCAAATATACAAATTGACAAGTGTATGTACAGGTATATTACTATATACAATGTTATATGGCAGCTGTGATGTGCAAATTAGCATGTAAAGTATGTTGTTAAATAAATGTTTATGTCTAAAAAAAAGTGTATAGTAAGTAGTGATGTTTATTTCATAATTACTATCATCGAGTGTTCATGAGATGGATTGCCTGAAACTGTTTCTGTGTCGGGCTGTTCTGGTGCACAGTGCTCTGTAGCGTCGACCAGAAGGTAAAAGTTCAAAGAGGCGGTGTGATGGGTCCAGAGGGGTCCAGAGTGATATATATGGGGCAGTCGTGGCCTGGTGGTTAGAGTGTTGGACTCGTGATCCGAAGGTTGCTGGTTCGATACTCGGTACCAGCGGGAATTGGGGGTGGGGGGAGTGAATGACCAGCACTCTCCACCACCCTCAATACCACGACTGAGGTGAGTCCCTTGAGCAAGGCACCGTTCCCCCCAACTGCTCCCCGGGCGCCGCAGCATGGCTGCCCACTGCTCCGGGTGTGTGTTCACGGTATGTGTGTGTTCACTAACTGTGTGTGTGCACTTGGATGGGTTAAATGCAGAGCACAAATTCCAAGTATGGGACACCATACTTGGCCACACTACACTTCACTTCACTTCACTTCACTTCACTTCACTTCACTTCACTTCACTTCATATATATATATATATATATATATATATACTAGGGGTGCAACGGTTGATCCTGTGTTGCCCTGTGATCCACGGTTCAGAATATGCATTATTAATATTGGTTTGGTGATAAAAACAACTGCAACAAAGCAAAAAAGTTCAATTTTGTACGATTCCAATTACCTTTCACATGCATTGAATGTGCGAAGACCTGTCAAGTCACCTCTTAGTATGTAAATCTGTAAATCTTAGTCTGTAAATCACGCTTTCTTGCGTGTCTGTGTGTTTTGAGTTTCTGAGGGTTCAGCATGGCAAGTGAAGGAGATAAAGCGCAAAAGTGCAGGTGAACCCAAAACGCAGCGCATTGCCATCAGTGTTTCAACAGACACTCAATGTAAATTCAGACAGGCAATAAGAAATGAATGATTTTTTGTTGTTATTGCAAAGATAGCCTAGATCATCATTGGCAACTAACAGGCGGAATCGAGCCCAGACCCAGAAGCGTCCCGTACGGACCCGGACTGTTATTTCAGTCGCACTCTCACTGGGTGTTCTTCCACACCGATTGCTCCCACTATTTATTTATTCTGTTTACCCACTGTCTGCTAAGAAAAGTTCTTCTCGATTATATGTTCCCGCTGAATTAAGAGAGAAGAGCCGAACAGTCTCTCTTTGCTTAAGTTTCATTCACTACGATGGTGCTTATAAGTGATAACGGAGCTGTCTCTGGAATGATTGTTAATAAAAATGCGTTGTTGCCTTGGTAATGCAAGCATAATGCAAACAGAAGTAATTAATACTCCAAAAGTGCTCAATTATTAAGATGTGTTGACAATTATTTGAGACTGTTGAGTCAAGATGTAAAACAGAAAAAGGGGAAATGTAATTTTTTTTCTCTCTTTATTTTTGTTAAGCATTTTATTTGAACATACAATATTCAAAATGCTCTACTTTTAATTAATGAGAGAACATGCAAATGTACAGTCATATGGGTGAAGCCTGTTGCACTGTCAGGTGTTTGTACATTGCTCTTTGAATTTTTCTGTAGCCATTTTTTTTCTAAACATAGCACATACCGTACCGAAACAGTGACCCTAAAACCGTGATGCATACTGAACTGTGAGTAGATTGAACTGTTGCACCCCTAATATATATACACACACACACACACAGTGGGTACTCAGTATTCAGACAACCCCTTAAATGTTTCTCTCAGTAAATAACAAATAAAAACTCTGCGCCATTGACTTTAGACCAGCTTTTAGCTTGTCAATGGCATGGTCTATTTCAGTTTTCAGAAAGGGGCTAAGACAAAGGCTTGCGTCACATCATTTGGTAATTCACTAACCCTGACTCTGTTTTGATATTTGTAGGTGTTTCAGGGCTCAGATGATCAGCTGCAGGACATGTATCAGAATCACCAGCACACTGTGAAAGAGAAGGAAAAAAGACTAGTAGAGTGCCAGCGTGAGCTTGAAAGGGCTGGACGAGAGTGCCAGAGGATGAACCGCATCAAATCTGAGCTGTTAATGGAGCAAGGTAATCAAACTTCCCTTGCTATTCATTGATCTCTGCGTGTGGGCATCTGTCTGTTATACCAGCAGATATGTATTGTCTTGTAACATTTAACCCTCATAATTCCTTCAAGCTCATTTTGACCTAAAAGAGAAATAAATAAATAAAAATTCCATATCTAAAATGCTTTTGGAGGTGACGTTTGTTGATAACCACATATAAGTTTGGCTACTGACAAACCTTTGCAGCATGAAACTTTGATAACTTTTATTATCTTAAATTGAACATTTTTGCAAGTATTTTTCTTTTCTTTGAGCAATTATGGTATCATTTAAAGAGTTTACCTTTTTTATTATTATTATTCACTATTACACATTAATAGAAGGCTGCTGGACAGGTGCAATTTGATTTTACCTTCAATGTAAAAATAGTTTACAGATTTTGAACGCATTAAGCAGGTTAACAGAAGCCAATAGAACTGTAAGAAATTCTTGTGTACTTGTCCAGCAGAAAATAGCACAAACCCTTTTTGCCATTTGAAATCACATGCTCATCACCAAATGTTATTTTTATTGCTCATTATTCACTTATTCAAGATGAATGCATTCTTTCTCAGAGCTGTTCATCACTATTCTTTCTGTTAATTTAAAGGCCGTCTGCAGTTGGAGGCAGATAGGCACACACAGAACCTTAAAAGGAGGGACACCCAGGTGAAGAGTTTGGCATCTTTCCTGGAGTTGGAGGGCTATGATCGAACCCCACTTAGTGAGCGACAACTCCAAAGCTTTCACAGACAGGTCAAGGAGAGACTGGACCAGGACTCGGAAGCCCTCAGCCAAACTATGGTAGATAATTGCATGACACTACATTTACCACCTTGTTTACACTTTAATTGCATTGAATTATAAGGGATCAACTGTGTGACCGTTTCACTTGTATTTGGACTAAAAATTACATGTGTGCGAACTGTAAACTGTGTTTAGGTGCATGTGCGAATGAGAGGGTTTACAAATAAATCCACCCTGCCACTGCTGTATTTTCTAATTACTGTCTATTCACCGTTGTGTAATTCATATAGTTTATCATAATATGTCACCCTTTGGCAGCTCTGCAATTAGGGTTGGGTATCATTTGGGGTTATTTTGATACCGGTGCTAAATCGATACTTTTAAAATGGTATCATTTTAGTTGAACAGTATAATTAAAGTTTAAAGTATACATCAATTCATATTTTATATATATGAATTGAATTGCATAAATAGATTTCATTTGATCATTTGTTAGCATGAATTTAAAATTTGCATTATGCAATTAACATTACATTAGCTTACTACTAACCTGTGGAAAGGCTGTCATTAAAATCAGGGAACACCTTTTTTCCAGGGTTGGGGCTTGTGACTACGTTTACATAGACATCAGTAATCTAATTATTTGTCTTAATCTGAATAAGACAATAATATGATTAAGGTGTTTACATGAGTTGCTTTTCTAATGTTCCTTTTATGATCCTGTTTTATATGTTATAGCACATAGATTGATTAACGTCATTGCGTCACTACGCTATCCGCGTTTCCTCCGGAGTTTTCGGGTGTAATTTTTGGTGTTTAATTTTTAATTTTTCAACTTTAACTGCAGTTCGGCAGTTTCACTTTCATTCAGCAACATATTGTCCATGCCCCTGTGACAAACTGAGGTATTTAATGAGAATATGATGTAAGGACTGGTGGAAGAGTGTTGTTTTAATGGAATTTGATACCACACGCTGAATGGAAAGAAAAAACCTCTGCATTTTGTGATGCGTGTGTCTGTGGTTCTATAGGGTAATCAAAAATCAATGTTTACATGGTAGACTCTTAATCATATTAAATTCGGAGTATTGGTGTCCATGTATACTGTGGCGAGATAGAGGGAAAACACCGACAAAGAGGTACGTGTCACACACTTGTCCCCGGAGGGTGGTTTATTAACATACACAGGGTGCTACAAGTACGGTGCAGGTGATGTCTTCAGGCCGTGAAGAGTGCTGGTGCTCCGGGGATAGAGAGTGGGGCCGTGCCTGTGAGGAGGGGTGTGGGTGCAGATCAGCTGCTGGAGTACGCTGGGGAAACAGAGAAACACAGACGTTAGCGGCGGAGACACACATGAGAGATGTAGCTCAACTCTGGTTGTTCGGGCTCCGCTTATATCTGTGTTTCCTGATGCGACTCAGCTGCGGCTGATCTTCAGTGATGAGGTGACAGCTGGTGTTGATCCGGGACCATGGCGACGTTGCATTGATACACTCGCCACAATACGTACTCAATAAAAGTGCCAGATGATGTCACAAGTCATTCCTCTTCCTTTTTTAGTTGATTCCATGAGCCCTCAAATGTTTCATTGAGTTTGAAGTGTTTTCCTCCTTACGTGCAACTTTTGTAAAGCATCTGCTTCACTTTGGTGTCAGAATACTTGCTTGTAAAATATAGCCATACTTCAGAACACTTAGTTTAAGCAAATTTGATAAACGCGATCGTGCGTGTTGTTGAATCTGAAGGGAGTCTCTCACCGGGTGCGCTGTACTGCTAGTGTTGCCTATGTGCGTGTGTTCCCTATGCAACAAGAACAAATGCCTAACATCGACGACGGTGTCCGTATCCCTCAAAGTTGTTCAGAATTAAATGTTTAGAGATGGTGTGACACAACGCGTACCTATGTGTGCATTTGATGCACCCCTTTGATGCTTCTTACGTTCTTGTCGCAGTACCAGTGGCACCGAAATTAGGCACTGAAATTCATATGCTGATTCGGTCCGGTCCATACTGGTTACATGTGGGTTTCGGTACCCAACCCTAACTGCAATGCGGCATGCAGCTTTAAATTTTAACTAGGGCTCCACGATTAATCATTAAAAGATTGCAAGATTAAAAGATTTTGATTCGACCACGCATGTGATTTTAATCCAGCATTTTTATAATTCAGCCAAATATATTTTCAAGCCTCAGTGCATCGTCAGAATAAAGTCTGTCACTGCATCACCTCTTGAGATCTGAGGAGTAGTGTCGTTTTAATTTTAGTTTTAGTCAAGTCTATGTGTGAAGCTAACATTTTTAGTTTTTAGTCACGTTTTAGTCACGTTCATACATTCATTTATTTTTTGTCTGGTTTTTAGTCGACTACAAGTCTGAGCATTTTAGTCTTATTTTAGTCTTATTTTAGTCAGAATCCATGACTATTTCTGTCTAGTCGACAAAAACTGATTACATTTTGGTCTAGTTTCAGTTGACGAAAACTAATGACATTTTAGTCTAGTTTTAGACATGGAAAATGACACTGAAAAAAAAAATGAATAAAATAGTATCACATAACAATGCCAGAAATAATGAAAGAAATTCCCAAGAAGTCCCAAGAAATTAAAGTTTTTTTGCCTGTATTATCAATATGTTAGTGTGCTGGTCCCCTAGACATTAACAAAACTTGCATTTAGAAAATGTAAGTATTCAAAATTTAGTTTCTCACTTCTACCAATAAGAATAAGGAATTTTCTTTATTACATCACAGTGACCTTCAGTATTTCATAATATCCCAATTAAATACTATCTAGAATCTGAACTGTCCTGCCTCCTTCTTGACAGCTGAAATTGGTGACATATTCACATTTAATGAGCATCCATAACAAGGGTTCACCTAAAAGATGTTTATATTATAAAATAATAAACAACAACAAAGACAGTGTTTATTTGAACTTCTTCATGTTTATTAGTGGTAACAATGTGGGGATGAACCCAAAAAGCAAGATTTTGAAATGTGCTAAATGCATGTACAGGAAATGCATTGCACACACATACACACTTAGCATACAGACAACTAGGACTTTCAAAATTAAGTCCATTACACACAGTTAGAATTTTCTGTGTGAGTGTGCTTTACAGGGGATAAAAAATGTGATGGTTCTTGTTAATGTCATGTGAACCACCACACCATGGACATACATGGTCCGCCCCTGCTCAGAGAGACAAAGTGTCAGTGCAGACCACGAAACAAATTTGACTCTTTTGTATTCTTCACTGAATGCTGTATTTTAAAGTGGAGTAATGGTTATATAGTCACAGCATTGCTATTATAAATTGTGGCTGTCATGAGTCAGGCTCCCAGCTGATCAACAAAACAAGTCTTGATTTTTCAGTTGATTGTGTCAAAGCAGCTTAACACAGATGGAAAAAAGAGAATAAAAAAGCCACAACAATATTTCAGATAGTGGAACATTTCAGCAAATCAGGCAGAAAGGAGAGTATCATAGCCATATCACCCTGCAGCCCAAGACCGGTTACTCACTGAAGCTAAGCAGGGCTGAGCCTGGTCAGTACCTGAATGGGAGACCACATGGGAAAACTAGGTTGCTGTTGGAAGTGGTGTTAGAGAGGCCAACAGGGGGCGCTCAACCTGCAGTCTGTGTGAGTCCTAATAAAGTGAAGGGGACACCATACTGTCAGTAAGCGCCGTCTTTCGGATGAAACTGAGGTCCTGACTCTGTGGTCATTAAAAATATCACTTCTCGTAAAGGTGTAACCCAGGTGTCCTGGCCAAATTCCCTCCATTGGCTCTTACCCATAATGGCCTCCCAATCATCCCCATCCTCCGCATCTCTGTCTCTCCTCTTCACCTATAGCTGGTGTGTGGTGAGCACTGTTGTTCTGTGGCTGCCATCGCATCATCCAAGTGGATGCTGCGCACTGGTGGTGGTGTGGAGAGACCCCACTCTGAAGCGCTTTGGGTGTATGGCCATACACAATAAATGCGCTATATAAATACACACATTACATTAGAATGCTAGTGTTCTATTTCTAGTTAAAACAGCCAGGGACCTGTTTGTAGTGTTTATGAGAAGATTGTGTTCGTTTTTTTTTTTTCAGAAATGTACATTCCCTTGAACTTTAATTGCGTCGATAACTAGATGATATGCTGTTATGTTTTGTTTGTCCTGAGCAGTTAAACTTGCTGTTCTTCAGAAAACTTCTACAGCTTCTGCATATTTTCTGTTTCCCCAGTATTTTCTGCGTACAACAGTCACTATCAATATGAATTGGGAAAAAAAATGGTTCAACCAAGAAAAAATACTTTGTTAGTTTAATCACTCTCAGGCAATCCAAGATGTGGATGACTTTTTTCTTTAGTAGAACATTAAAAAAACAATTTTAGCTGAAAGTGTGGTCATTGGTTACTTACAGTAAAAAAGAGACACCCTCATTTGATTGTAAAGCACTTTATCAGCAATACATGTTAAAAGCACTATATAAATAAATTCATTCACTCAATCACATTTGATGTTGTTACTTATTCTACTTATTCTAACCAAATATGTAACAAATTAATTTTAAAACTTTATATTTAAAAGTAATCTTCCCTACCTTGTGTATGTCTACAATAAATGTGTATATTTGTAATATGCATTTTTAAAATTGGTTCATAATGTAATTCATTCAGAAACACTATATATTTTCAGTAATGTAAGGGTTGTCATTTTAATGTCTTTGTTTTTCAGCATGACATGCAGCAGAAAGAGACCCAGAAGCAACAAAACATTGATGATCTCCGTGATAAGAAGACAGGTCTAGAGAGAACCATTGAGCTGAAGAGAGACCTACAGGCCAAAAAGCAACAAGAGCTGAAGAATATCAAGTCTGACCTTCAAAAACTGGAGGGCTCCTCTAACAGACTGCAAGAGCTGGACACTGAGCTTCAGAAAGCGGTTAGGCCTGCATCATTGCCATATTTTACAAATACTTAATGTAATAAAATAGTACCCATGAGTCATGGAATTTCTGGAATATAATGGTATTTTAAAAAGGCCTATTCCAAACATTGAATGTGTTTCCGAGTCATGGAAAATTAGGGATTTTTTTTTTGTCTCTTGAAGTTTTAGTTTCTATTCATGAAAATGTCATTTTTCTATATCATATTTTTTATTTTGTTGTTTCTCATCAGGTTTTAAGCTTTATTTTATTCCCTACAGTGCCGTCAACTGGCAATATAACTTAAGTCAAATGCAGACACCAGACTGTATCTGTTAAATAAGTCTAAGATTAGTTTAAATTTGAGTATAATCTATATTTTAGGAGCTTTGACTTCAAAATGACCACTTCAAAAACTGTGTTAAGAAGTAGATGACAGAAAAAGTAAAAGTAAATCTACTACCGAGCTCTCAAATAAGGCAGAGAGGACACACAGCCACACACAAAGTAATTTCCTCAGATTTATTTTTCTTTAAAATGATCCATTGTTGTTCTCACAGTGACTGCTGCAAAATGCTATTCAAGCTAAAGCCATTTTAATATTATGCAAGGCAAAATATTTTATATTTTACTTAGAGTGTGAATCCTGTTTTGAGTCATGGGTCTGTTCTTGATTATGTCACAGCCCATTGAACTGTATGAACATGTAAACTAAAGAATTTGACTCGGCACTCAGCAATCACATCCATGTTGGATTCTGTAACTCAGTCCCTCTGTGTCACCACCAACTGTTCAAATATACACAAATGTTTATGTCAATAGTTAATGTTTTTTCCCACTGATTCCTTGGCTCAAGACTAGGAATGCATCGATATGGATTTTTTTGGCCGATATCGATAACCGATAACTCTTAGGATTTGAAGGCCGATAACCGATATATTCCGATAAATGTAATTATTTTAAAGTGTTATATGTTTATACAGTAAAAAAAAAATATTTTAAAAACTTCATGAAAGTTTGAACTGACTTATGAACTGAATAGCCTACAATTTCACGTAAATCAGGATGCCAAAAATAAATTATTTCATTTTCATCGCATAGCAAATTAACATGCAACTTGACTGTTGCATTGAAATAATAGGTTAAATAACAAAATGGGATTTAATTAACAAGTCAAATAAATATATTTTAAATAAAATGAAAACGAAAGAACGAACTGAAACCAGCTCAAATGTTCTTTGAATAAAACGTATTACAGTAATGTACATATATGTACAAATATGTTGTGTCTGAAAAAGCGTTTTGAGAGGTGTTTTGACAGTTCAGAGCCACCGTACAAGCGAAAAGCTAAATACAGTGAGGCATAAATTCGTCCCATTTTGCGTTTTAGATACTTTCCGAAGCGGAGTCAGATTTGACAAACACCGTGCATAATAAAAAGACAGAATGTGGCAGACGGTTGAGAACCCCTATGCTGGATTCAGTGACTGGCACATGTCTCCCCTGCTGCTGTTTGGGGTGCTGTGAAGGCTCTGATGGCTCATATGCCGATCAAACTGGATGCAATCTTACATCAACAACACATGGCAAACAACGCATTGATAATAACAAATAATCATATTAGATTACAAACAACCCAACGAGCTGTTTAGCACGTGTGCATTGCTGCTATTGTGTTTACACATGTAATATTTTTCCTGAGGTGATTTAAACCAAAATACGCAATGACACTCTATCAAACATATCTACAATGATAAGGAATATGGTTACTTACTGAGTTATTAGCGCACAGCAACACCACACAAAGAAAGGACGGACTTTGAAGGAATAAACAATGTGAGGAAAGCTCCGTTATACTGCTCTGAACAAGTTCAGGTTCAAATTCGAGGCAGGCAGTCCTGTACAATTATGTAATCTATCGGCTTAAAGATAACGACCTAATTTTGATATTGGACCAATAACCATAGCATTAAAAATAGCATTTATCGGCCTATAACGATATTGCTCGACGATATATCGTGCATCCCTACTCAAGACTATTCAATTGTACCATATAATGCAATTTTCTGTTTTGATAAGTTTTACACCATTTTGAATTTCTAACAATTTTAACAATCTAACCAAATTGTCTTCATACCATGTGACAATAAAACTGTGTATTGATTAGTAAAACCTTTCTTGATTATCTCGAAATTTGTTGATGCAGAAGTGAGATTTTAGCTGTCTCAATTTAGAGGTTGCAGCCTTTGAAGGACGCATTCAATGGCAGATTGTATACCAGTTGATCCTATGTGGCCTAGAATATCCCAAGTTTCATTGCACACAAATGACAATAGTAGGTCATTTTTAACAACACTGAACTTTGAACTTTTAATATATGTATTGCTTTTCAGTTTACTCAGATATCTAATATATATAAACACTTAGAACTTTTGACATGCTTTTCTAAGATTCAGTTATACACCAGTTATTATTTCAAAGTCAAAGTCAACCACATGTACAGGACATACAGAGAATCGAAATTGTGTTACTCTCAGACCCTATAGGTGCATAACAGTAATAATAATATTAATACAAAAAGTAGAATTTAAAAAAGAAATTACAATAAATACAATTACCCATATAATATAATCTAAAAATATAAGTAAAAATAAACATTGTAAACAATTCAACTACACTTAAGGGCACATGGCAAGGAGTGCAAGAGTTGTGCAGATGTAAAACAGTATATAAATCCCTGATTTTCCATGACTCGGACAAAAAATAAATAAATCCCTGATTTATTTTATAATATGTATTTAAGAAATGTACCAAAGGGAATATAATTGGACTGTTTGTGAACTTTGCTTTGTGTATTCTGTTTAATATAAGTTCTAATATTCATTCATTCATTCATTTTCTTTTCGGCTTAGTTTCTTTATTAATCGCCACAGCGGAATGAACCGCCAACTTATCCAGCATATGTTTTACGCAGCGGATGCCCTTCCAGCCACAACCCAAGACTGGGAAACACCCATACACTCTTGCATTCACACACATACACTACGGCCAATTTAGCTTATTCAGTTCACCTTAGCGCATGTCTTTGGACTGTGGGGGAAACCGGAGCACCCAGAGGAAACCCACGCTAACACGGGGAAAACATGCAAACACAGAAACGCCAACTGACCCAGCCGGGGCTCAAACCAGCGACCTTCTTGCTGTGAGGTGATCATGCTACCCACTGGGCCACCGTGACGCCTCAGTTCTAATATTATTTTTAAAATGTCCAGTACTAACGTTACTGCCAATCATCAATGACAACTGACACCGATATCAAGATCAATCCCCTGTAGGCTAGGCCATTCCTATTCACAACACAGTTCGGCCTACTTGGACTTCAAAGGACACACCTTCAAAGTCTGCATTTTTCTAAGCATGCAGCCTCTGAATTGAGACGCATGAGCAGACTAAGTAACAATCCCAATTCTATTCTATACTCCTACACCTTTGTGTTTCCTGAGGCATCGCAGTATGTGTCTTTGTCACCTTACACTGACCACATCACTTCACTTCAGTAACAGCTCCACCTATTGCTCAAAAGTGATAAATCGCTAATTTACAGTATTACTAGCAATTGTATTTGTAGAATTTCAATCAATTTCACAGATATAATTTTTAAATATCTTTCATTACTCTTTGTTGTAGATGGTCTGATCCACCCTTTTCATGCTTTTACAAATCTATTTTTGTTCCAATTTACCACATTTCATGGAAAAGGAATAAAAATGAAAATGGTAGACTAATCTACAAGTAACCAAACTAACATTGTTGTGCTGTGCTGTGCTGTGTTATGCGTTTTTAATGTGGATGTATGTGTGTATACTGTAGGAGCGTGAGCTTGATAACATCGTGCAGGCCTGTACAGTGGACAGTCTAAAGGTCGAGGTAACTGAACTACTGAAGGAAAAGACTGAACTTGATCAGGCCCAGCGCAAACTGGACCAGGAGATGGAATTGCTCAACACACACACCACGGCACGTGCACAGATGGACATGATGAAGAAAACCAAGGTTAGCTTGTCACTCTTATTTCAATCCATGTTTAGACATATAAACAAACTCTTTGGACACCATTACATATAATCAACATTCAAGATATGTCCAACAATATATAGATGTTATAGATGTGTATTATTATTGAAGCACATTGCTTGCAGTATTTCAGTGTTACAGCTAGATGTCAGCACATGTCTTTTTATGATGTTACCATCAGGTTATTTTTAGCATTATGTTCAAGCTTTTTAAAGTGAAAAAAAGTTGCTATTTTAAATGATTAACATAGTTTGTAACATCCCATGCTACCTTGGAGCAAGAAATCATTAGGAAATCATTTCAATGTAATGAATCAGACACATAATCTGTTGCAAACAATGGTCACTCTTCTATTACAATAAGAATTCACAAGAGTAATATCTTTAGGTTGTGTCTATGTTTGTAAAATAATTCCTTCAGAAAATGTGTATACATGTATTTGTGTGTTGATCATTTCTTGTCAAATCTGCCAAATTTCATAAACTTCCCCTGCTCATTTTTTTTATTTTGTTAATAGTATTATCAAAACTATTACATTTGTATGTATGGTATGCTCTGTATTTTTTTGTAATATCAATGTTATTTATTCTTAGACCATTCCCTTTTTAAATGCTATAGAGTCATTTGGTGTCAACTCAAACAGAGGATTCCAGGTCTTTGATTTTTAAAGGAAGAGAAAAAAACTGTCAGAGAATGCCAATGATGCATCTTTACCGAGTAATCCTCTGTTTTGCAGACGGGTGTAAAAACAATTTTTTATTTTTTTTTATCTTAATAAGCTTTTGTTTTGAAATCCTAATTTGAAGTTTAATCTTGGGATCTCAGTAAACCTACATGTCCAAAATTGTTGAATTTTACACATTTGTCATTTTAACCAATGATCAAAACCCAAATCTGAATCACTTTTATTAGAGTTCAATGTCTGGGAGAAAAATGTACTAAAACTACGAAATGAGTATTGTTTGCATTTCCCTAAGGTTTACATGCATGCTTTTTAAGAGCATTAAGTATATTTCAACATAATTTTGTGTTCTGGTTGTTAATAAAGTTATAAGTAACTTATGGAAACTTCAAGGCCCTATATGGCGCAGTTCCGGAGATATTGAGATTTCAGTGTGTCTAAAGTACTGCATATTACTCTAATACTCTATAACTCTTGGTAGCTTCAGATGATGTGTATATGAACAAAATCCCTTTTCATCATCAATACTTCTGGAGTTACAGGCAGGCAAGCCTTATAAAAACCTTTTGCACTCAGACAGCTGTTTTATGCAGTTTATAGGAGGAACAAGATACATTTCTGTTTTCATCATTATTTGTTCTTTTGGCATTCCTGTTTAAAAGAAAATCATCTGTAATCAAAATGGCCCATGTCTGGGTTTTGACCACTAAAAAAAATGTATACAGTTAAACAGCAACATTAACAATTTTATATTTATGGAAATGACCGATATAGGGTCTTAAATATAAAGATACCAAAAGTAACGTTTTTAGAACCAAAAATCTACACTGTAAAAAATGTCCATAATTTTAACAGTAAAAGTCTGTACAATCTACAGTGAAAAACCTGTTAAATGATTAACAGTTAATTTCTGTACAAAATACGGAAAATAACTGTAACAGATCTAACCTTTGTTTTCGGGAAAGTAATCAGAGTGTCTGAAATCTCACCATACACTCTCATTTACTAGTCCCTAAATCAGTTGATTAGTTTAGTCCACTAGACAGAGTGAATGACCACAAATGAGTGAATTCAGACACTGATGAACACCTCCTGTTAACAAGCACAATCACTGAAGGAAAGAACAAGTAAAACTATACAGCAACAGCCTCACACCAAACCAACTGAATTACAACAGAGGATTAAACAACTCCACAGCATTTCACTGATTACAGTCTGACTTCATTTCTGCAAAAATATTTAATAATTAAGAGAGGTTTATATGTTTTATTGAAAATCTTTCATTTGACCTCACCATCGTGGAGATCAGAGGCTGCTTTAGTTGGGCTCTTGATCCGTTACTCTTTTATTTTAATGTTTCTCTGGTTGTTATAACTGTGTTTCTGAAACTCATCAGTTATGACAAGTATGGCAATGAGAAGTTTTATGTACTTAACTGTTACAGATATAATTTCTAGTATTTTATAAGTAAAGTTATAAAAAATTGCAATAATTTTGTATTTTTCATGTGATGTTATTTGGGACAATACCACAGCTTCCCATAAACGGTGAACATACTATTATGGAGGAATTAACAAAAACTCCTAGTTAATAATTAGAATTTCATGCACAAAAGCGTGAGAGCTCCAGCAATATTTTTAAGACACACAGACATCAAGAATCAGGATATGAACCTCAACCATGGTTGCTAACAAGAAAAAAAAGCTGCATAATTTATTGATGCCGCAATGCATGCTGGGTGCCAGCATAGTACAAAACTCCCAGCATGCATTGCAGCGTGAATAAATTATGCAGCTTAAAGTTCTTATTATTTCTTTCTTTGCCTTTATTTTATGTTGTTCTGGGGGGGGGGGTAATATTTCAGTAGATTGCTTTGTATTGTTCTGGGTTGATTTTTATTTCATTTTTATTTTTTGATTGTCACCAATGTTGAGATTCAAAGACTAATTGTTGATGTCTGTGTGTTTTTAAGTTCTGCTGTAGATCAAACATTTTCATTGTGAATGGTGTATTTAGGCTTGTTAAACAGTCTTTAATTGTTGAAGCTCCAGTGGTATTGTTTATGTACATTATTAATTCCTCACACATAACTAACCATATGTTTAATAAGTACACAAGCAGGTGAGGGTGGTTCTTATGTCATAATTAATCTCATCAGACTTATTCTTACATTTTCTTTTGGCTTTAAATGCTACACAAATAATGTGATTAACACAATTAATTACAGCATCCAAATTAAAACTAGTGTTAAAATAAGAAGTTGAAGAGCCCAACTAAAGCAGACTCTGACCTCCATCATGGTGATTTCAAATGAACAACAAAAAATTCATTAAGAGCTTTTGTTCACGTGACAGAAATAAAGTCAAAGGTCAGTAATAAGTGAAGCTCCTGATGTTTGTGGAGTTGTTTAATGATCCTTTGCTGAGATCTTGAGAAATACTTTTTTTATTGTGTAATTTATTTTTATTTAGAGTTTTATTTTCAGTTGATTTCATCTTTGGTTTTGGCTGTAATTTGTATTATTTGGTCTTGTTTTTCTTTACTTTGGTGATTCTGCTTGTTAACAGTTGTTCATCAATCATTATCAATCTTCCTTTAATTAGACAATTATCTCATTAACGTCATCACTGCCTTAGTGTTCAACCCTCTGTAGTATTCTGTATTAGTGAGGATTTTGCTCTGGGATTTAAGGGGTTAAATGTGTTCGATGAACAATTCACACTGTGGAATGTATTTTTAACGGGAATATTCCGTAAATTGAAATTCCGACCGTAAAATGTTAAAAACAGTAGATTACTGGCAACCACAGCTGCCGGTATTTTTCCGTAAAATCAAGAAAAAAAACTGCAAAATACTGTAAAACCTTTTTTGTGTCACCATTGTGCAGGATAGTAGCATCTGTGTTCAAGTCTAAGATGAACAAAGAGCATCTGATGTTATGCTGCATCTTCATTTGTTTAAATGTAACTGTGTAGTTACAGTGAAAATCTGTTTGCTGATTGCAATCGCATGAACACGTTAATGCATTTAATGACTTTACGTTTTTGTGAACAAAGCTACATTTTTGTGAACTGAACATTGTATCAGTTAATTAAATACGGTTATTTTCCGTAAATTTAAACAGTTCTATAAAACTTCCGTATTTTTTACAGAAAAATCCTGGCAACCACAGCTGCCAGTATTTTTCCGTAAATTTTACTAATTTTTTTTAACAGTGTAGAAGGTTATTGAGAGATGTGTTTTTTTATATATATTTGTTGAGTTACAGGTATAGAGAAAAAAATAACAAGTATACAGATGTACTTTCCCCTATTTTTATGTCATGCTGTTATATAATGCTACAAAGCTTGCTCGAGTCAACAGATTTTACAAAAACACCAAAATACCTACCTATCTCTGTGTGCAAATAAACCTATGCTGCAGTAATCTCTTTAATGTAATTTGTTACCCTTCTCCCTTAAGTTGTTTTCGAACATATTAGGTGAAAATATAGTGTATAACTGAAAAAATAAAATACTTCCACAATTAATGTTTCTTTGCATCACTTTGTCAGAAATAAATAGATAAAGAAATAAAAATAAAAATAAAAGTGTACATGTATAATAGGAGCCGGGGACCCCTGGTTGAGTTGACACATGATCAAATATTTTATCCAAGACAGTTTTCCAAAGTGACTGTTTTATTTTGAATTCCAGATGGATAAAGAGGAGCAAGTGAGGAAAATCAAGTCAAGACATAATGAAGAGCTGGTGTCTCTGATGGGACACTTTCCAAACAAGAAAGAGCTGGAAGACTGGATCCACTCCAAATCCAGAGAAATCAAATCTACTAGAGAGCAGCTCACCAAAATGAAGTCTGTGACACATTTTAGCAATTTGTTTTTCAACAAACACTTATATAATGGACCCTTTTCACAAGACGTTTGTGCAGCATCTTAAATCCTTTTTAATATTTTGATTTTTTTTTTTTTTTAAATGTATGTACATTTATAAAGCTATATTTTGCATTATATCATCTTTGCATCAAACGACAAAAAAAAAAAAAATGAATTACAGTTTATGCGAGGTATTTCTTATGCAACGTCTATGGACACGGCAGTTAATTTGACATTGTGCTCTCTTCTGGCTGACATTATCAATATCACACAATTTGTAACAGTACAACTTGTACTCTCCCATTCACTGCGCTCTTTTTTTTAAAGTCTTTTTAAGTTTATCCAAATATGACGACCTAAATCTGTGAAAAGGGTCCGATGGTGTTTATTAAAGTGCTAAAGAAAGCCATAAAGGATTATATTCTGTATGAGGTTAAAATACTGTAGGTTTCAAGCAGGTAACCGATAATCGAAATGTGTACGTGATGAGGGACACACACATGCACTGACGTTGATGTAATAAAAAATACTGACATTTGTGCAGACACCCACATGATATACATAATAATTATTTTCCAGTTCCTGAGCAATAGGTCATCTTCAGCCCACAGGAGCGTGGGGTGCAGTATTCAGATATCGTTGTTGTTAATGTTATGCAGAAGAAACAAACTGTCTAGAAGCAAACGGTCTAGAAATGCCATGCTTAAAATGAATATATTACTGCTTGTACCAAAAGCACTCACACAGTAAAATAGGTTTATGCATATAAAATAATTTCTTGAAATGTAGTTTTCTAAATGCTGTTTTTCCAATTAATGTGTATTTTTGATTATTCTCCATTCTATACTAAAACTTTAAAACGCTGAATTGAAATAATGAAGCTCGTTTAATTTATCAGCATTTTATGAAGAGGAAATTCTCTCTTCTCAGCTCTGTCACGAAAACAAATTCCTCATATGTGTGAACATACCTGGCAATAAAGCTCATTCTGATTCTGATTCTGAAATAATGATTTTAAATGATGAGCAAAAGTGTTGCTTATTATTATGTTTGACTTCCATTTTATTTTAAAACTATAATGGAAGAACAAATAAGTATTCTTTAAAAATAGAAGAAGAATCTTAAAACAAAAATATGTTTTTTGTTACTGTTTTTATTATTACTGTTAGAAATGTAATAAAACCATTGACTGCATTTTTCTGTACAGAAGTTATATATTTTTATCCCAATTTCACACAGTTACATTATTTTTCTGAAATGATGATTCAAGTTTCTAAAATAATAATAATAATAATAATTCCTTAGATTTTTATAGCGCTTTTCTGGGCACTCAAAGCGCTTTACACATTAGGGAGAATCTCCTCATCCACCACCAGTGTGCAGCATCCACCTGGATGACGCGACGGCAGCCATATTGCGCCAGACCGCACACCACACACCAGCTGATTGGTGGAGAGGAGACCGAGTGATGAAGCCAATTATCATATGGGGATGGTTAGGAGGCCATGATGGACCAAGGCCAGTGGGCAAATTTGGCCAGGATGCCGGGGTTAAACCCCTACTCTTTTTCGAAGGACATCCTGGGATTTTTAACGACCACAGAGAGTCAGGACCTCGGTTTAACGTCTCATCCGAAAGACGGCGCTCAATGAGCAGTATAGAGTCCCCATCAATAGACTGGGGCGTTAGGACCCACACAGACCACAGGTTGAGCACCCCCTGTTGGCCTCACTAACACCACTTCCGGCAGCAACCTAGCTTTCCCATGTGGTCTCCCATCCATTGGGTCTCCCAAAAATGATGATTTTTTTTTTTCTCATATAAAACCAGAAGTCACACACACAGAGAAATCAAAAGACCCTAAGACTATGTCATCATAAAATAAATGAATGCATTTTTAGCCTGTCTTGCATTTGTCATTCATAAAGTGCTATTGTGATCATTATCCACACAAAAAATTTTTTTTGAAATTAACAATTTTTATTTTGTTTTTCTTTTCAGTAAGGAGCTGGCATCTGGAGAACAGAAGAAGACTCATTACACAGCAGAAATCAAGCGAAAAGAAGAGCAGCTGGCCAAATATGAAGAGAGGCTTTTTAATGTTTGTGGAAGCCAGGATTTCCAGTCAGACTTGAGCAAACTGGAGGATGAGTTAGAAAAGTGCTCCAAACAGAGAGGTATGGAAAATGTGTTCATAGTCATTCCGATGCTCTTACAAAGCATTTTAGACCTCCACAAAATATACAGGCAGATTTGCTATGCTAATATATGAGGAACATTTTGAGAATGAATATACATATACTACCATACACAAACCCTGCATGAAGGAATGATAGGGCTGGGGGATTTGATCTAAGATTTGATTTTTAGAATAATCACTATGCAAACTTGGATGATTCTGAATCAATTCATAAATGTCAAAAATCGATTTTCTATTTTTGAATGTTTATTGTGATGTGATGATGTCTGAATGCAAAACAAGACAATCTAACAGATCTGGCACCATCAGCCTTAAAAGCTATTGTATCGAAGCAAATTTGCATTAAAAAGCATTAAAAGAGTAGGGTTTTAACCCTCATACAAATCTGTAGAACAACAGAAATGACAACACTGGCCACAAGGTATTTGTAATAATTATTAATTAATTTGCCATGTTTTATAATTAACCTCCTCTTGATGCACAATTTTTAGTCTCTTTATTTATTTGTAAATTATAGCAGCTTTGTATTAATATTAGTTAATCGTTCAAAATATGCTGTCCACAAGCGTTATTTTTCTATGAGAGCTGCTGGTACGGAGTTCTATATTTTTTTGTATGAATCGATTGTGATTTTGGAACAATTAATTTATGTATTTTAATAATTTTCTTTAACTTAAGAATTACATTTGTTCATTATGTACACAACAGGAGCATGTTGGTTGGAAGAATATTTTGTCAGTGGTTCAGAAAATGTCTACAAGTTTTGTGGACCTTTGTGACCTTGTTGTTGACTTGCCAAATCACTTCCATTTGCTTATTAATAAAAGATCTTGGAAGTAAAGTCATGATGGGTCATTACAGTTACTTTGCTTCTGTATTTAAATCTGTATTAATGCAAAAGCTGCATCGATAATCATTTTAGAATCACATCGTAAATTGAATCTAATCAAATTTTGAGGTGCCCAGATATTCCCAACCCTAATGACTGATGGCCTTCAAATTCTGCTGAAGTCTGTGGAGTTTTGCAAATCCAGATTCTGTGTGGGTTTGATTTATGGTAAATCATTGTTTTTTGGCACACAGACTATAGACGACATAAAGCCATAACTGCAGATAGCATATTGAGAACGAATGTGGTAGGTGTTTAGCATTATCTACGCAGTTATCTACACAGCTGAATTTATTCAGTTATTTAACTTTGAAATAACTTAATTTACAACCTTGCATTTGCATTTGAAGAAAGTTCAGTTTCAAACACAATTTCATGGAGGAGAGTATTTAAATGAATAAAACAATATAATTTATTGGTATCTGCACCATTGTGTCATGCCCAAAAAAGGCACATCTTGGATCATTTTGCTGTTGGCATCAGTGAGTATGTTTACATGGACACCAATACTCCTACACCTACACCAATACAATTTTAATACAAACCAATACTCTGATTAAGAGTTTACCATCTAAACAGCGATATTTGGTTACCTTAATCCGACTAAAGTCATAATCAAACTAAACAAAAATTGAATGAAGAATGAATGGAGTATGCCTATTTTAGTCCCATTACTGAAGTGCAGTACAGACATGTAAACACCTTAATTAAACTATTACCGTTTTGTAGTACTTTTCGCTACATTTTGCGACAGGTCGCACACACGACAGTTGTCAGGCGTTTGATGACAAACAAATGAGAATGGCTTCAAGCATGACAGCACAGAGTGGGAACGATTACTATGCAGAGAATTCTGGAAGAAATGGACATTTTGAAGCGCCTTGACTTTAAAGTAACTTTGTCGTGGGGCGTGAATGAAAAGTTAGCGAATGAAATGGCCGAGGTTGCCTGTTGCCTACATAGTGTGATAAATGAACTGTAGTTGAACTTGTCGCAAAATTGATAATGAAACGCCCAAAAACACATATGAAGCCATGACAAACAAGAACTAGCGTTGAATGGTGACTTAATGATGTTAATCGAAATATGTACTATAACATGTAAAATGGGAACATGAAAGGAACATTCATAAAGCAACTCATGTAAACACCTTAATCGTATTATTGTCTTATTTAGGTTAAGGCAAATAATTAGATTACTGATGTCCATGTAAACGTAGTTAGTGATAGTAGCTGTAGAAGGAAGACTGAGAACAGAGTGTGTGTTTGAATTTTCTACACACATGTTGATTTATTTGGATTGCTAGACAATATTATCACAACATGTCGATTGTTTTAATTTGTGCAGTTTTTTGTGTGTTTTTTTTTTTTTGGTATATCAGGCTGGTCAATATGAAAATAAGTTGATGTGTCTCTGTTCCTTAATTTGCCCTACGAGTCAGGGTTCCCATGCTTCTTGGAAGTTCTTGAATTTCAGACATGATTTCAAGGCCTGGAAAGTATACTTAAAAACAAACACAGGTCCTTGAAAGTGCTTGAATTTAAAATGTATGGCGTTATTTCAACAATTGTACTGTTTTCAAAAACTGAACGATAAAATGAAGAAATCCTTAATTTAAAAATCTTAAATTTAAATCTTATACAAGAACTATAACAAATAATGCATTTTATCAGTATTTCAGAAACCGCATTTGGATATTGCCAGTATAGAATTCAACTAATTGTATTAAAGTTCTTTGAACGTGACTCTTTCAAACGGTCAACATTTTTTAAAATGACACATTCAAAACATCATCATTACTATGACATTTAAATGTAAATATTAAGTGTCAGTGAAATGTTAAGTACGTGAAAGACTTTCATGGTGCTGTATATGCTTGGGGTGTGAATTAAGGTGCTTGACTTAAAATTATTAGTGATTTTAAAAGTCCTTGAATTTGGTGTCCATGAAAGAGTGGGAAATTTGTATGAGTGCTATCTATTTAAAACATTCAATTTTCTTACATGTGATTGTCTTTTCTCTGGACTGGGTCTTTTTTGTCCAGCCATGTTGGCAGGTGCCACAGCCGTGTACAGTCAGTTCATCAGTCAGCTGACGGAGGACGGTGACCCATGCTGTCCCGTATGTCAGCGCGTGTTCCCGTCAGAGGCGGAGCTCCAGGACGTCATTAATGACATGCAGTCCAAACTGCGGCTCGTCCCAGACAAACTGAAGAATACGGAGCATGACCTAAAGAGGAAGGAGCGCAGGCGTGATGAAATGATGACACTAAAGCCCATCAGGCAATGATTTGTTTATTTGTCAATATGTCTCTCAATTCTGTCATTGTTTAATGTATTTGTCAATTGTTTACTCCTTTAAAGGTGACATTGGATGCCCATTTTGCACAAATTTATTTGGTTATTTAGAGTTTTAAAAGTTTCTAACTTACTTTGGTTGGATTTATCAATGGTAGTGGAAATCAACCCTCTTTTTATCCTATCAAAACACCTCAGTCCTCAGTTATGTTTTATATCTCTTTAACCCTTGTGTGCTGTTAGGGATGTTTTCATCCACTCTGGGGGGATTTTGAGTCTTAATTTGGCCACAACTTTCTCTGTGTTTCAGCAAATGGAATGATTCTTGGTGACAAATCCTATCTTAAGGGTTAATGCTGCCAACTGATGATCAACAGTAAAAAATTTACCTCTTCCCAACTGGGAAAACCACCAACAATCAAGCACACATTATCTCATGGCTTTGCAATCAAAAAAATTCATTATAATAGAAGTCAATGGGGCAAAAACAGCCACGAACAAAATGAACAGGTGGTAAATTTGAAAACCGTACACAAGAGTTAAATGCTTATGGGCTGCTGCTCACTCCACCCCTCTTTCAGGCTCATGGATCAGGAATGGCTGTGTAGCCATTCTTGAGGTGTAGCTAAACTTGCACCACACCCACAAGCCTCTCAACCAATCCTCAAGGTCTGCTGACTTTGTGTCTATGACTGACATGGAGTATGTAAAGCTGTTTGCAAATTATAATGACAAAATATGAGATTGCACCGAGCCATTTCCCATATCTAATTTATCATTGCTCGACATTGCAGCCTGCCAATATCTATGTAAAATGTATTTAAACGAACATCTACATATCAAAAAAACACTGCTATATTTAACAAATGATCAGCTGCATGGTCTCTATGCAAACACACCTCTGTACATGAGAGGACGATCTGATTCTAAACAGGAGTGAACTCAAGCTGGCATTTGATAACCATAATCAAATAAAACAAACAATAATTCTAAGACAACTGTAGGTACAACTACATCCTTTAAATCCAATGTAGTTTTGAGTCCAGCTTCGTATTGCCTGAGGTAGTAAAACAGTTCGGCAAAAAATGTTTTGCACAAAATGTTTTTTTCACAAGTTTTTCCTAATTCCTTCTGGAATATTCCCTTAGTATATAAAATATAAGGTCATCTGCGCCATTGTTAGTCACTTTATTTTTTTACAAAAAGGGGTCTGAGGAGGGCAGAGTCCATAGATTGCTTGGAGGTGGGCACATGCAAATAACTAGATGGTTACGTTTAAACTGGCAGAAGATTCCAAAGTCCAAGTCAAATTATGGAACATAAATGCACACATAATTACAATAATAATAAAAAAAAGTAACTGCATGCTTTCTTTTCAACCTATGCAGCAGACACAGCAACTAAACACAATTTACAAACATAAAAATTTTATCCAAACATCTTTAATGTTTATCCCAGTCAGGGATGTTTATTAATGTTTGTTATTTATTTTCCATCAAGTAAGAACCCTTTATCATTCATTCTTTCATCATATTAAGGAAGCTTTAAATATCAATGCATCATTTGCTAGTATGTCTCTTGTAATGACAGGCAGTCCATAGTGGAGCTCCAAGAGAAAGAGCTGCCAGAGTTAAGAAATCAACTCCAGCGTGTGAATCGAGACATTGAGAAACTGAAAGGAGACACCGAGGAGCAGGAGACATTGCTGAGCACACTGATGTCTGAGGAAGACACAGCCAAAGCCTGTCTGCAGGACATCTCTCTCATGGATCGCTTTCAGGTCTAAACCCATGTCCAGTCAGTCTAAATACAGACAGTAACAAGGCAGTACAACACAGCATATATTTTAAAAACTTCTTTATGTATTACCTAGAAGAGTCTTGCTGAAAGTGAACATTACTGCAAGCTTATTATTTATTGTACCTAATTTTCAAGTCGTATAAAGTCATACAATTGCTTTTTTAATGAACGGAGCAAAATGTATGCCATTATCTAGTTAATATGTCAGAGACATTAAATCAATGTTGCTAAAATATTGTGAAAGTCTCTTTGACAGTGGATAATTTTGTATGACTAAAATAAAGGTGTTTGGGATGCCGTGGACTCTCAGCACAGGAGTGTACGCTATGAGTTTTTTAAAGTTTATATGATCTTGTCACTTCACACAGATTTGGTTTGCTTGCATGTGTGTTTTAAAATCATTCACAATTTCAGAGAGTGTGCTGAAAAAAATCTTCTTTCCGTTAAACAGAAATTGGTGAAAAAATATACAGGGGGGGGGCTATTAATTCTGTACTTCAACTGTATATATATATATATATATATATATATATATATATA